>CACRXK020001197.1:0-20000 GCA_902702795.2 Paramuricea clavata | reverse complement strand
GATCATTTTTCTCAATAATGTATTCACCAATTCTTAGGATCATTGAATTCACCTGCTCTGTTCTTAGGATCAATGCGTTATGTGTAAAATTCTAAACGTCTGTTATGATTCTGTGATCATGTGCATTTAAGGTGAACCATGATAACCTACCCTTTCTTCTGCATTATCTAAACAGAAAAGATTCAGAAACATATTTTGTACAACTTCATTCCTGGTGAGGCGACCGAATCGTCAATCAAGTTAGATCCAAGCTGAGCAACTCGATTGAAATTGATGTGGTCGTTCCTATGTTGTTCCAAGAGTAGGAAAAACTTGTACGCTGAGTCAGATATGTTGAGAAGCCCACGTTCTCGGTATTGTCTTGATTCAGTAACTTGTAAGGTTT
Source organism: Paramuricea clavata (assembly GCA_902702795.2). Taxonomy (NCBI): domain Eukaryota; kingdom Metazoa; phylum Cnidaria; class Anthozoa; order Malacalcyonacea; family Plexauridae; genus Paramuricea; species Paramuricea clavata. The sequence continues at coordinate 19,615 of CACRXK020001197.1, read as the reverse complement.
CTGGAACTTCTGAGGTTTCCTGCATGAACTGACTCAAAACAATGACGTTATCCTCTAACAGAGTGATCTTCTTCATTTCTTTAACAACCTTACAGAGGACTTCCCTTGACATGGACTATCTGTTTTCTGCGACATATCTTCGGGACTTTTCCAACAAGTCCATCCACCAAGATACCGAAATTTGCCCCATCCATCCGGACCAATGTCTGATACTTTCAGGGTGTGCGACTCTTCCCCTGCATTCAACGGAACAGATTTGCTGATTTCAGCAACACACATGTGGTTCAAATGAAACAGAAGTTGTGCTCCCAAAATTCGCTCACTACAAGTGAGTTCTGACCATCATTATGTCACTTCTGTATTCATTCGTTAGAAACAATTCGTTCAGCTTTCTTGTAACTTGTGTGAAATTTGCAGCCGACATGTGCACTTCCTTTGCATTTCCTGAGAGATAACCCTCAAAGAGATGAATCACCCTGCACCAAATAACTCTTCCTGTTAACAGTTCAAATATTTTCAGATTTGCGATTCCATATTGTGCAGCTTCTTTGATGGATTGACTTAACATATCCACATTTCATCCTTTGTCAGTGTCTCCAAGAAATTTTTCACAACGAAATCATCTGGTGGTTGGGTCAATGGAGGATGTTGAGGTTCTTTGTTGAGCGTTGGTCATATGTTGGAGAATTTGATTAAAGTTTTGTTTCACTCTTTGGTTTGATGCAAAACATTTTAAAATCGGTTCTTTGTGGATTGGCAGGTCTTCATCAAACTGATTTGAATTTTCGTCGTTAATTGGGCCTTCTTCACAATCCAACTCACAATTGGTACTCTCCAGTACTTTATTTCTACAACATGTGAATGACAAGACCGGATTACCATGCTGTGAATTTGCTCGATTTGCGCTAGTTGCTTTAGCAGAAATCGCTTCTGGAAGCTGATAACTTGAAGCCTTTCTTCGGATCTGACTCTCGACAATGCCACATACGTTTTACCAGTGTCAAACTCTTTGGCTGCAATGGATGACAACATAGCGCTCTGTGCACAGTGATGGCATACGAGAGGCTCAAGGGAAACTGCGCCTGAGATGCTTGAACCTGCCCATTCTTCCTGTATCATACCAAGTTGTCCGAGGAATGGAAACCACTCCAACGTTGGGAAATTTGATCAAGAGACTTTCGTTCTTACTGTCTGTTTGATCTGCATCAATGAACGTACCCAAAGTTCCATTGGTTAACGATTTTTGAAATGTTGAATAAAAGCATTACCTTACAACCATGTTCCAGCATTAAAACCTTAGGGACAGTGTTTTTCAAGAGGCCAGTCCGTCCTGTGTCAATACTTTCGTACCTCAAAATTTCTCCTGAGAGACATGATAACATATAGGAATTGTGCACTTCTACAGGTGCGTTGGTACGTTGTCTCCAATATCAATTTGTCGTGACAAACTACAAAGATATGCCTCTGTGTCAACATTGCATCCCCCATTCGTAAACTGTCCAAAGCTTTCTTAAAATTCCCTTCAAACTCACTTTGCCTCATAATCTTTTACAAAACAATTCTATGCGAGAAAACCTTGCCAAAAAGAACAGATTTATGCATTGGATCTCCAGGGTCTAAACAAACTTTGGATCAGCTTTAGCCGACAAAAGTCTCCTCCTATATCACCTGTATCCCACCAAAGTGGAATTGTTCTGAACTGAAAATCCGTTCTGAACTGAAAATCCGTTCTGAACTGAATCCCCTTTTTAAATTCTTTTGCTTATTGTGTCATTTGAAAAAGAATATGTACTTGCTTTGTCTACATGGCTGGGATCGAATTGCTTTCCAGTGGACCTCAGTCTGGATGAAAATGGATTTGTTTTCACAAACATCAGAGCATTTTAAGAAATTGTGCATCATTTTAAAAACACTTTGTGTGGACATTGAAATGCATTTACTGTAATAATGATAAAGATTTGGATTTCGGAACGGTTATATGGTTACATGTTTTCAACTTGGTCGTGCGGAAAAAAGAATATTTGTCAGATCACTCCAGTCTGCAATCAATCGCTGTTTTACTTATTAAGTGAGTTTTAAAACAATCTCATAAGTACAGCATAAATGTTTAATAGCCGTCTTGATGTTTGAAATACAAATTTCTGTGTGGCCTGAATCCGTTAATAAACTCATTTCAGAGCGTGCTATATTTTCGAGATAGAGTGTGTCCATCGTTGGCGGCGTAGCCGGTACAGTGTTTTCAAAATATAGGCATAAAGCTATTGTATAATGCCGGCAATAAAGTTTAGTTCATATACATAACATAAAATACCTAGGCTTTGCTCATGCGTCTTGTCCTTGCATATATCTTTTAACTGTTGCACAGTTTATTAACTCATTAACTGGCAATGCGCCCTGAGATTGGCACGCCCTCAAATGACACCTCAACTTGCGGGCATGATATTTGAGCACATGTTTATTGGGTTGCCTAGCAACAGATACAAAATAGAACGTGAAATTTGAGCTTTTCAATGGTGTATCATGCAAGAAAATCGGTCAGAAACTCGCAAGTTTAAAACCTTAGTTCTTCAAAAATAATGAATAATGGCAATACTGTTGGAAAGAAGAATTTCACATAAATGTTTTAAAAGCAAAAAAAGAAGAGGTTTTTGAATGATCCACAATGAAATTTGGCATGAAAGGAAATGGCATGAAATGTATTGCCATTTTGGGCCAAGTACTTCTGTGAACCATGTGCAAGATTTTGCACACGGCTCACAGAAGTACCGAAAAGATGAGGATTTCTCCAAACTTTATTATTAAAAATAGAAGTCGAAAATCACAAGAAAGATAAACACGGCCCCGTGACCCCATTGTTGGTCATCTTGCTCAAGTTATTTTAGCTAAAGTATGTTTCACACGACACCAGATTAAATTACTGTGTGCGTATGTGCCCTATTTGGCAAGAATACTTTGAGTATTAAATTACACTAAATAAGTAGGATATTCCAAAATCACTGTTATATCTATTTTCATCAATTTAGTCTTAAAATGACAACTCATTTCAGACATATTGTGGTTTAAAATAAGTGTATTGAATTAATGCACTTGCTTGCCACATGCAAATTCTCAAAAAGTCCACACTGAGTTCTAAAGCTTTTAAAATGCTTTTTTACTGGCTTTTATATACCCTATAAAACTTTAAATCGATATTAAAAGCAGATAATTATGTTGATGCAATATCATTTTCTAGTACTCCATGTTGAATCAGAAGGAAATGTTATCAAAATAGGTCGCGACGGTTGTTTGCAAAATGTCACTTCTCTCTGAAATAGCTTCCATTGCCCATTGCTCACTTATTTATCATGAAATCATTTCACTAGAACATTTTTAATAATGTCTATGGGAGACTTTGTAATTTTCTGAACTAGAAGTATATGGTTTTGAGGTGTTTATTTTATAAAATAGCATGTGCGACAAAATGGCACTATGTGGTTTCTCACATTTGACAAACAACCAAAGATGAAAGTTCTTATTTCACCCTTTTATAGCTATGTGGAATACCTGAATATTAGGTTATGATGAGCATATAGATAACATTTCTACACAATAGTCCTTATGAAGGCTTATTTCAAACTCAAAAATGCGATTGAAAACAGAGCCAGACTTCAGAAGAAACCGCCTGTAATATCTAAGTACTAGGTATATATTTGTGCTATAGAATATATTTAGCATAACATAACGATACAGTTCTAATTGATGTCTTAGTGTGTGTGTTCCTTCTACACAACGTGTCCTATCTATATCTATTTAATTAGTTCCGACCGTATAGTCCTGCTGCCGAGTGAATGACATGACATCATTACTATATCACTCCCCTTTTTTTATCTAATTACTGACGAGGGAATTCCCTCGCCATATCGTTCTGGTTGCCTGACATTCCTTGTCGATTGTCTTGGCTCAGGGTTACTAGTGTCAACTGTCTCGTTCGGTCCTTTCCGCGTCATACGTTTCACTGTCATCGTCGTCGTCAACTTGAACATCAATCTTTGGCTTCGGTATTGGCTTGAAGTGTGATACATTGCGAGTTATAGTGTGTCCTGTCTGACTATGTGCTGTCACTGTGTTGTTGTTTTGCGAGATGACAATGTTGGGTGTTTCATTGAAATTAGGGGTGAGTTTGTTCCATCTCTCTTGCTTCCACAAAACGTAGTCGCCAACTTTTATTGGGCTTTCTCTAACGTTTCTCTTTTCATCAGCGTAACGTTTGTTATATTGTTGTCTTTCACCTTCCTTTTCCCAAGCCTCGTTGTGACGGTTAACAAGATTGCATTTTTGTAAAATAGGAAGTTTTCCTTGAACTTGGCGATTAAATAACAGTTCAGAGGGTGGAAGACCAGTGGTACAATGTGGTGTGGTGCGATAGTACAACAGGAAACGACTTAGCTCTTGTTTCCATGGACGACCGTCAGGTTTAGCAGCTTTCAGGGATTTGCCTAAGGATTGCATGAAGTGTTCTACCTCAGCGTTGCCTTGGGGCCATTTGGGAGTAGAGAAGATTGCCTTTATTCCAAGGGCAGTGAGATAGCGTTGGTATTCTTCGCCATTGAAAGGGGACCATTGTCGCTTTTGAGAAGGGTAGGAATGCCATGAACGGCAAAGATCTTGTCGAGTTTTGGTATCACAGTAGAGGCTCTCGTGGAGTGGACAATTTCGACCTCGGGAAACCGAGAATATCTATCTACAATGACAAGAAGGTATTCTCCAGTGGGTAGAGGACCATAGAAGTCGACATGAACAGTTTGCCAAGGTCCATCAGGCATGGTGGTGGGGGTGATTGGTGCTGGTGGGCCGGGTCGGCCAAGGGATTGGCAAGTTAAACAGCGATCAAGAGTTGTTTTAACCATGGCGTCGATATTCGGGAACCAGATTTTTTCGCGAATTAATGCTTTGGTTTTGGTTAGACCAAGGTGCGTCTTGTGGGTGATGTTGATTGCGCGTTGTTGTAAAGCTTGGGGGATGACAATTCGATGTGCCCACGCAGGATAATGCCGTTGTTGGTGACTGTCAATTCGTCTTTGATGTGTTTGAATGACGTCAGAATGTCGGTGGACCACTTGTTTGTATGTAAACAAGTCACGAGTCTTATCTGCACGTGTAGCTGTGGCAATTTCGTTGAGTGGCATGGCGCGGGGGGGGCAGTGTGTCGTTCAATAAAGTTGACATATTCTTCAGCCATGCGATCCGGGTGTGACATGCATGGTGATGCAGGATGATGTGATAAATAATCAGCGGGGTTGGTGGCACCAGGTTTGTAGATGACGTTAAAGTGGTACAGTTGTAATCGCAGAACCCAACGTTCTATACATGCAGACGGTTTCGAGGGGTTTGTGGTCGGTTACCAACGTAGAATGATGTCCAAACAGGAACATCTGGAAATGTTCGACAGCGAGGGCTTCTCGTTCGGTTTGGGAGTAACGTGTTTTGACGGGCGATAAGGCATGACTGGCGTAAGCAATGACTTTGGAATTTGCAACATTTGGCGATTTTTGTGAGAGGATAGCCGATACCCCGACAGGGCTCGTGTCGACGACAACAAAGGTCTCGTTATGGATGTCGAAATACGCCATGCATGGGGCTGACGTTAGAGCGGCTTTCAGGTTGTCGAACGCGTTTTTATGTACCGTGGTCCACACAAATGGTGTGTCGTTTTTCGTTAGGAGACGGAGGGGGCAGTGATTGTTGCAAAGTTGGGGATGTATTGACTGCTGTAGTTCGCCATACCAAGAAGGCTTCGAACTTCTTGGACAGTGGTGGGTGTGGCCACATTCTGGAGGTCGGCGACTCGTTGAGGGTCGGGTCGCGTGCCATCGGCAGAGAAGATTCGACCGAAAAATTCCAATGTGGGATTCAATAATTTACATTTACTGGCGTTGAGGGTCAATCCTCGGGTTGTTAGACGTTATAGGCACTTGTCTAGATTTTCATTGTGTTCCTTGCGAGTACTTCCATAAACGATAATATTGTCGGCTATGTTCTTGACTCCGATGAGTCCTTGTAATTGTGTCTGAAGCGTGTATTGGAAAATCTTGGCGGCAGCGTTTGTCCCATAATTTAAACGTTTATTATAGCCCGATGTGTGTACTAAATGTGGTGATATGTCTGCTTTTCGGTTCGAGTTGGTGATACGCCTGGGATAAGTCCAATTTCGAGAAATATTTCGCGCCGTTCAGTTCAAATCTTACGTCATCAACCGTAGGTATCGGGTGTCGGACCCTTTTGATCGCCTCATTCTCTTGTCGCACGTCAACACAAATACGCACTCCTCCATCTTTTTTTGGCACGGCGACAATAGGAGAAATCCAGGGGGTTGGTTCATCTTCAGGCACTTGTTCGATTATGTCGTCTTTTTCAAGGGTTATGATTGCATCTTTAACTTTGTTTCGGATATGGTAAGGGATGCGGCGCTGTGGTTGAGCTTTAGCATTAGCATTGGGATCAATGTTTAGGTGGACGGTCTGTCCTTTCAGTTTTCCCAATCCGTCGAAAACTTTGGCATTACTCTCGAGAATGTCATTGAGTTTGGGATCTTTGTTAGGATTTTGCGGCAAAGGTTTGGAAATGTTGTTGAGGTGAAGACTGACGAGATCCAGTTCTCGGGCTATTGACAAGGATAAGAGGTTACCGCTTGTTGAACCCTGTGCGACATAAAAGGTCGCCGTGGTAATTTTCCGGCGCGTTTTGACAGTTGCTGTAAACTTCCCAAGGAACGGTACCGGGGTTGTAGAGTTGTACGCAAATGCTTTCGTCGTTGTCTTTTGTAGAGAGATACAGCGCAAAGTATGATATGTGCGTTCATCGATCACATTTATAGTTGCGCCTGTGTCAACTATTGTGCTAAACGAATGGGCACCCACTGTGACGTTAACTTGAGGCTTTTATCGAGGCTGTGAATTCCGTAGGTATGATCGTCATCTGAGTCACCGGTGGTGTAGTGCTCGAGAGGTGATATCGGGTTTCGTGTGGCGTTGCTATGGTAATTCGGAGTGGAGTCTTGCTGTGCAAGACTGCCACTTGGTTGTGCAATAGGTCTGCTTCGACAAATGCTTTGAAAATGGTTAAGTTTGCCACACTTTCGACACTGTTTGGCTTTCATGGGGCAAAGACCTTTGTGAGGAAAAGATCCACCACAATTGCTACATCCCGTCGGTCTGTAGAGAGCGTCAATTTCATCAAAGGTGCTCGTTGCGCTGTCAGGCGATGTCGATTCGATGTCTTTAGCTTGGAAAGCGCTGTGTTCATCTCGGCGGCCTTCTAAGAGCATGGCAGCTAAATTAAAACTTGGATCACGCAACACACGTTTGCGGATTTTCGAAGAGGCCCCTCCAATAATTATTTGTTCTTCGAGTTCGAAATCTGGCGATGCGAACTTGCAAGTTTGGGCTAAAGTTCGAAGCCATGTGTGAAATTGATCGAGAGTTTCCCTTGGTTCTTGCACAGCCTTTTCGAAATCGATACACCTCATAGCATCTGTTTTTCTGCGGTTCGAAATGGGCAAGTAATTTCGCTTTGGCAATATCATAGTCTTTGTCTTTGCCAATGTCAGGCAGTTGTTTAAAGATTTCGCGCACTCTTGTGCCAGCTTGGTATAGCAACAAAGCTTGTTGTCATTTAGGATCTGTAATGCCACTAGCCAGGAGAAACATGTCAAAGCCTGCGACCCAGTTTTTCCAACGTGCAGCGACGCTCGCGCCAAGTTCGGCGTCGGGATTAAACTTGGCATTGGGCGAATAGGTACTGAATGTGCCATGCTGACTGTTAGATTGTTGCTCCATAAAATTTACTCCTCGTCGCCAATGTAATATCTAAGTACTAGGTATATATTTGTGCTATAGAATAAATTTAGCATAACATAATGATACAGTTCTAATTGATGTCTTAGTGTGTGTGTTCCTTCTACACAACGTGTCCTATCTATATCTATTTAATTAGTTCCGACCGTATAGTCCTGGTGCCGAGTGAATGACATGACGTCATTACTATACCGCCTGTCTGACATTTTATAAGCAGCCTACATTGGCACGCAAAATAATTTTGGCTAAAACCATTTCTTTCCCGTTATTTGCAATAGAAGCATGAGAATATTGAGCTAAAAGTCTTACCTGATGTATGTTTAAAATGTTTTTCTCTTTACGATGCTTTTCAGTGCTTTGAGTACAGAAGTGAATAGCTTTTAGTTTTGTCACCGCAAAGTGCCTTTCAAAATGTCGGCTGTCATTGTCTGTGTTAAAAACACCTGAGAAAATTCCCATTTTCTCACCTTCCCATCCTTGGTTTATATTGAAATAAATAAATTTAAGTACTATCTGTCCTTTTAAATATATTTGAAGTAATCAAAAAACTTTAAAGATGTACAAACACTGTGTTTTGGCTTGCACACTTTGTTGAACTTGAAGACTTAGTTACTGTTCTAAATTACTAAATTTCATGTTGTAAACAAGATGCCCCAAAAGAGCAAAGAAGTATTTTTTGAATTTTTTGATAATTTTGTAATTCATATCCCAAAAGATGAAAATAGATATGATAATGTAGATATGTATTAATTTAGTTTTTATATAAATTTATGCAATTGTTTCTGAGATATTGCCATTTTGGTGAAAGCTTGGAATTCAATCATGAATTAACCATATTGCTTGCCAGTTAAGGGGGTGGAAACATTGTAACAGCTTGCCAGTTAATGAGTTAACATAACAGGATTCTGCCATTGTTCTCGCTTTATTAATAAAACAAACACAAGTTTGCAGATTATTATAACAAATATTTTAATAAAAGATATAGCAATTTCACTTACCAAACCAAGCACTTTCTCCTGGACCAAGCTTCTTTCCTTATTTTTGGATCGTTTTCCATTCAAACTATTCATGAAGTTTGTTAAAAGTATTTTATTTTACGAGTTTCTCCTTGAAGTACTTGTACATTCATATATTATCATTTTGCAAATGAAAGTACATGAAATTCATGCACTATTTTCTATGAGATAAAACACAACAGAAATGGAATTTACCTTTCAAAACTTTTGCTTGCCTTTTTTAATATCCTCACATTTTTATTTTGTGCTTGAATCAATGAGCTTTTTTAAAGCAAAACAGCATTTTATTTTTAATAACAATAAATGTATAAATTTCCTAATTTATTTGTGACTTGTTGCTTTTGGAAATTTTCAAGAAAATCCCCCCTGGAGACGAGAAATTTGATGTTCCTGCAAAAAGTTTGTTTATTTTATCTAGCCAATGGGATCTTTAGGTTCTGTGATGTCAGGCAGGTTTTGTGCACCCGACAGCTGTTCACCATTTCAAGCCCGAAAACGTTTATATTTCCTCACAGTTCTTGTGTTTGCAATTGTTCTAAAGCGAAAAAAAACTTGTCAAATGCTTTAAAGGAATCAATGTTCATGTACAGTTGGCTTTTTTCTAAGTTTTTGTGTTTAAGAGTATTTTCATGTGTAAGTTTGTGTATATAGATCGTATAGGTGAAACGCCGCCCGGGAGTTGCCAACCTTTTAGTATATATATATACATAATCATTGCAATACGCTCCGCTTGCGCACGGCTGTGTTGTTATGTCAGCGGTTGAGTGACCATGTTTATACTTCATGCAGTTAATGCTATAAAGCATATCAATGATAACAGGTATAAAACGATAAAACCAACCATTTATCGGCAAACCTGTGGTCCCTTTTGGGACACCCGGTAAATATTGCAAATAATCTATTATGGTTGGAGTAGAAATTGTTGCTGTTGTATATTAAGTTTCAGATTTTTAGGCGAGCTTTCAAATAAGTGTGGGCAAATCATGGTAAAGTCTCCTTCAGAGCCATGAAATCTAAATTTCGGCTGTGTGCCTAAAATATAAACCCATTTAACATCAGACCTGTTTTTCTTTAAATACTTTGCCAAAGATCTTTATTTTAACACAGTTTGAGAGATGTTGATTTTTTACACACCTAAGGCGATATTTACTGATGATCGCTCTTAAATATTCAGCCTTTCCTTTGCACTGCAAACTATCAACCAATTTGTTAATGTCATTCTGAGATACCGCACCATTTGGAGGTGTCGGGTTGAAATTAACATCCCTTTCATTGCTATGTTTTTGCTTCAAATGACGGATGACTTTTTAATGCTATGTGTCCAAAAAGGATAGTGTTGTTAGAATTAGCTCCTTGCCCGGAGGATACATTCCATTATTAGAGAGTTTTAGATTGACGTTTACAGCAAACGTCAAACCGCTAACAAAGTTTTTGATATTACAACTCTATTATAACAGCTTTTACATCAGTTTTGAAATATATTAAACAATTATTAAACTTGTGGTACTTAACAATGATTCAAGAAAACAAATTAACCACTAGTCATGTATTCACAAAAGCAGTAAATTAAGATTTAGCATTTGAAGTTTACGGTTGGCGTATAAATTTCATTATTTGACGACTACAAGCCCTCGTAGCAGTTCAAGCATAAAATTTATATGCCAAAATCATCTTCAAACACCAGATCGTAATTTACAGCTTTGGTGAACACGTGACTAGTGGTTAATTTGCTTTCTTAAATCATTGCTAAAGAACACAAGTTTAATAATTATTTAATATATTTCAAAACTGGTGTAAAAGCTGTTATAATAGAGTTGTAAAACCAACAACTTCATTAGCAGTTTGACGTTTGCCGTAAACGTCAATCTAAAACTCTCTATTGTAATACCTGGTTACATGTCAAAACATCAGGCACTTTTGACACTTCTAATTGAACATAGTCAATAATTTGATACAGCATAGCAGCAACATGTTTACATTGGCCTCCCTTGCCTGCCTTACACAAATGACCGTAACAACCTCACCATTTACTTGATTCAAGTGTACATAAACAACATAACTCAGCTTCTTCATTGATGCATGCACTGTAGGTTTCAGTATAAATTACTTCCGCTGACATTGTTTGGAATATTAAGCTTTGTTTGAACATTGCTAACATATCCTTCATTAAACAGACAATCCAGTGTGGAATGTTGAAATATTTTGCGCTGGATGGCTAAGATCGTTCATCAAATTATGCGCCAAAAGTATTAAAATTTTTGCACCTAAATAACAACACTGCGCCACAGACTGAACTTAAGCTGGTTTTCAACTTGCAAATTTTTTTCGTGTGAGGTGAATTTTTCATTTGTCTTTGGTCTCTCAAGTGGAACCATTTGGAACTAATTGGATAGACAAAGGAAAAATTTGCTTCGCACGAAAAAATTTGCAAGTGGAAAACCGGCTTAACCGGAGGCTGAATTTTAGCATACTTTAAGAAAACATGACTTGTCTTGTAGGACTCAGGAGTCTTTTTCTTAAGATACCCAACTCTATGACATGGCAGCATCAATCTTACATCACCATCGATATACAGTTTTGTCGCTGCTGAAATAACATTTTCTGAACAAAGGACATTGAGATCCCATCACACTATAAATTTGCAAGAAATTTATCAATCATCAAATCAAGAAATGTTTGCTATTTCGCTGTCGTCATGCAGTCGTTATAATGCAAACTTTAAATTGGACCAATCAGTGTGCGCTATTCATGACAGTCCGCCATATTTTTGAGATCAGTGAGGATGACCACCCACCGAAACATCGTTGGTGAGCCACGCCCGCGATATTTGATGAACTTTAGACTTCGCTAATGCTTTCGTTTCCCCGGGTGTAAATAGCCGGGGGGAATTAGTACCCTCGCACGGCGCTTTGCGCCGCCGGCTCGGGGATAAAGCCATAGTAAATGCTATCTAGAAGCTTGAAAATTATGCCGAGTCTCTGACTACAAATGTCTTGACAACACAGTCATGTCAGTAGACTTTCCAAAGTTCGTGGTTCCTGGAAGCTACAGACTTTTGTCACCCGCAAGCGCGCCAAAATCACCGGTGCATTTTTGCTCCGGTGACGTCAGTGAATGCTCATTATTATTCTGTACTAACGACGCCATTTTGTAAAATTTATATTTAATATAAACCATTGATAAACAGACTCGCCATCCATTGTGAATATATGGAAAGTCGCATATGAACAAAACAATAATGAACAAGAGACGCTCTATAGAGCGTTAACTGGGGCTATACACCGTACAAACACGCACATAACCGTATATGATTCATACATGCATGCAGTACACAGTTGTTTCACTTAAGATTTATGGTTGTCCCTTGGTTGTCACGAGCTAAGCGGAACTGTCGAATACGAGCGACAAAGGGTTGAAGATTAAACTTTTCAGTTACAGTTTTGTTCACTCTGTTTTGAACTATATCAACATGTAACAGTGCTCTGTCTATCATGCAACCTACTTTATTATTTTAATGTCTTATATACCAGTCGATTTTACTTGTCAAGGGGAGAGTGCTGCCGCTCTCAAATTGGCTAGGTTTGTATTGCAGGTAGGTGGCTCAGTTTTGAAGTTTCTGTTAATATAATGAGCCCAGCTCATGATTTTATACAATCAGACACAGTACCAATGCGGCCTATACAAACAAAACTCTCGGCGTTAGTCCACCGGCTAGGATTTATAAACAGCGCTTTAAAACGTTAAAAATAAAATAGTTTGGGGCCTTTGGGCACAAAATACTATCAAAATGAAGAGAGAAGCGAGACAAATCCACTGGTATACGGCCGAAAAAGAGAAAACCAACGATACCAAAGTTATCAAGGATCAAACGTACTGCATTTTTTATAATTAGTTGAATAATTTTGAGCGATTCGTTCGCAATACAATTTCGCGTGGATTTTACTGTAAAGATAAAGGCCATAAATCGCTAGAATACTGTTGTTTAGTGATACATTTGACACCCGTAAGTACAATTTCTTACGCTGAATCGAACGCTGGTATTTTTTATCTTTATTGCGCCATTAGGCATTACAACTTAGTACAAGGTCAAGGACAAACATACTGCGACTGAGTGTCAACATGAATACGTATTGCAAACGATTTGTAAACAATACAATTTCGCTTGATTTTGAATGGCCATAAATCGCTAGAATACCGTTGTTTAGTAATACATTTGACATCCGTAAGTACAATTTCTTACGCTGAATCGAACGTTGGTATTTTTATCCTTATTGCGCCATTAGCCATTACAAATACAATATATTTCACACTACAGTTTTCACGTTTCCACAGCTATTAACAACAATTTAATATAGGGACTGTTGTTGGATAAATTTTATATTGATATGACTTCTCGTAAAGTAGTTATCTATTACAGTAAAAATAAGTTGTGTAGTTTACTGTAAGTTATAATTTTACATTGAAATTTGTCTTTGCTTCGTTTATATTCAGATTCAGTATATTATGTCATGCACGGGAATTCGACGATCCAAATTTCGGATTTTCAGAGTCGTGCACAAAGAAAAACGCATTAACTAAACTGGCAAGAATGTCTAGAGTTAGACACAATGCAAAATCCATAAAAAACGGCTACAATTCGTTGAAAATTTTAACAAAATTGTTTGAAATATTTTGGCCACTCCACGAAAGGCCCCAGCGAGTAACTAGTGAAATTGACATGGTGAACGCCCACTATCTCATAATTGATTTTCGCGCCAAATTTTTCAGTAAGATTCAAAATCAGGCAAGTGACACAAGTCGCTCACTTCTGTCTTTCTCAAGCGCTCCCTTCTTGCTACGCGCGGTCCCTAGCGAGCGACTTGGGCAAGTCTATCATGTCAGGCATGCAAATATTTCCAATCTCCTCAGCTACTTAAACCTGTTAAGTAGAAAGTGTAGTTGTGTATACCAGTATGGTCTAGTGTTGATCACAACTTGCGAGTATATAAATATTAAACATCAACGATTATAAGACCATTGCTCAGACTCAGTATCGTAAATTTGTATATAATTTTTTTAATTGAGCACATTTTTAATACATGTACATCAAACATGATCAACAAACATTGTCATATTTACAAGGTTATTTGTATATATAAACTTTCCGCCATATTAAAAACACTGAAATCTGCTAGGCATTCTGAAGCACCTTTAGCAGTGACATCACACCTAGGTTCCAGTCTCGTACTACGTCTATGTTTTTTCTTGCACTTGCTTCAGAACGTCTAGGACTAGGCTGATAAAACGCTCTTACAGTACAAAATTTTAATCACTGATTCTTCATTGATACAAGCTTCGAACAGCGCATGGTTTGCAAATTCAAATCTAAAGAGCTTGCACGTTTTCATCTTATGGATATCATCTTGAACTAATTCCAACTTCATCAAATATGTCTCCAAATCGACTGTTAAAGCCGCAGGGATGCTGTTTTCTCTGAGAGGGTCAAGACATGACAGAAGAATGGCTTTCAAATCCTTATCCCATATAAGCTTCCGATGACACTTCTTCCAATCAGTTAGATGTACCCTTGCATTGTCTTTCATTTTAGGGACATAATCCATGTTACCATACTCCCTGCATGGGATGCCTTGCATAACCATGTGACCAGCAGACGTATCCACTTATGAGCTTTCCACACTGGGAAGGAAAGACCTTCGAGAAGAGACATTGTTCAAGCAACAGGCTCAAATATATCATGAATTAACAAACTTTGAATGGTCTTGTTTTAGGGAGTGGTCATTATTTATGGGGAGGGGGGGTTGGGAAATGGGGAAAATAAGGATTGAAAACTTTTTTGACCTTGCTTGTTAGAGAAGTAAACTGATGAGAGCCCTGGATGAGGGTCTATCACCTATGGTCTGTTACAATTTGCTTTTTATGCAAATAGTGAGCAAAAATGAAAGCAAAACTGTACAAGTTACATATATAGTACTATTTCAGTACTATATATCGATGGATAATTTTGCGAGTTTTCATCCAATTCAATCATATATATGCTCAAAATCTTCGCGGTAAGTTTCTCTTTACCATAAAGTTTGACCGAATAAGTTTCAAAACAATGCGACGGCAAAAAATGCAAAAATCCTGATTTTCGTAATAAAATCTATAGTCTTTTTGCCCTGTTGTACCGCCATCTTGGATTTATCATGTAGGCCCCGCCTGCGCTAGGTATGCGTTAGCAATCTAGATCTCCTATATCTATGTGTATTACCCTGGTGAATATGATTCAACCATATATGATTAAAAAATATATATTATGTGTTACTACTTTGCAATGCAACATTTGTCCTACCATAACCCTAACCCATGACCCGTCTTCATACAGCGAATGATTTGAACACAGGGTTTTTTAGTGTGAAGTTTCTTCGAAACTTCACAATATTGTGATGGTGGCGAAAATTCACACTTATCAGTCATTCATTCAGTCAGTCAGTCAGTCATTCATAGAGTAAACCTTCCGGGGGGTGTATACGATTTATGTTCTCAGTGATTTATTGTACTTAGTCAGTACTTTGAAAGTTTTTTAAGTAATTTCAGTTGGCTTCTTTAAATATTCTTTAGGCCTTTTGCCCGGTTCACAAAAATTTCGAGGAATCGTTTTTGTTATTGTAATTTTTTGTCAATTTTATAACATTCGCTTCTCATGTTGTGTAACAACAACAACAACAACAACAATAGTTTATTTACACTCAAAACGATACAAATACATTCTGTTATAGATAAAAAATTACAAATGAGAGTGAAGGCCACCTGTAATAACCATAAGGGCTAATCGAGACAGGTGGCCTTTAAAGAGACACAAGAAAAACTATGATTAGGAGAGTAAGACAGTAATCAATATGGAAACGCTTAATAAACTTAATTACAACAAAAACATGAAGAAAACAAAAAAGACAAAAATAAACAAAGGAAAGGAAAATTTTCTTTTTTTCTTTAGCAGCTCAAATGCGCATGCGTTATCAAGCCGTAGGCCACGATGGTGTGACGATATGCTAGGAAGGGGCGACAGTGTTGTTTTCAAATGTATAAACATTTCAGATGTAAATATTGAGTAAATCTTTGAGAATCTACGCAATATATAAATTGATGTTATGCATTACGGACATTCAATTAAGTGCCGATATTATACAGAACTGGGAAGGAGCTAGGAACAGTGCTTTTTTTCAAGTGTATATTATTAAAACACTTCAGACGTAAATATTGCACGATGGTCGGTTGCTATGCAGTTTGCTCCCGGAGTCAATTTGCGATTGTTGTTAGTTTCCGGTCTGCTAGCTGTGATTTAAGGCGCAGTTAAAATACCGCGTCTTTAGCGCTCTCGTTTGCGTTTACTTTCAAACATTTTTAAAACAATACTTGCCCAATTAGTACATACTTGAACCGTTTAAAGATATCGCAGCGCAAACTAGTCACAGGACAAATGCAAAGCGGTAAATTATGGTGTTATTATGGGCATGTATTTTCGCATTCCAGTCGAAGGATATCCCGCCCACAAGGACAAATTCTACCATCTAGGCGTCCCACAGCACCACACGTGTGTGCCCTACAATCTCCCTTTGAAAACCCCCCTGGATTTATAGCATTGCCAGAATTATAAGCGAAAATAGCTGAAAATTCCGCATTTTTGTTTTATTTTTCAAATATTTTTGCTAAAACGTAAATCTGGAGACACTTCCCAAATCAAAGTTGAAGAATATCATTTATTGAAGAACTTCTAATGGTGAGCAGTAGCGAAAAAAGGTGAGGAGAAAATATCCTTCGGCAAACTCATTTGCATTATTAGCGTATTCGTGACTCGCCATATTGTTGCTTCACCACCCGCTGTCTTGTCTTTCTAACTCGATAGATTATTGCTGTAAAAGTCAAACGTGTGATGGAAATAAAGGAAATCCAGCAAAATCCAGCAAACAGAGACCACTAGCGGATAATTTTTGGAAAAAATCTCCATTCTTTAACCTCAGAGAAGGCGAAGGAGATCTGTCACGCAAGTCACGCGAGGTTCATACTGTAGGCCTACTAAGAATAAACTGAGGTTGGCATTGGAACCCGGCTTAATTAAGTTACTAAATAGTATAAGCTGTAGAACGGCTGCATATTTATAAGTTGATTGTCAGTTTAATATAATATGTGATATCGAAATATTAAAATTACAACATAGGCCACAAGTTGTAGGTTTTTGTTTAAAAGGCAGTCTGATTATATAAACCTATTAACTAATAGTAGCCAACACTTACCGGCCCATTTCAGGGGTAGAATTATCTGGTGTTTATAGCCTAGATATCATAAAATACGAAAGCAGGGTGTATACATGATACATCAAGGGCCATAAAATGAGACTGATAGCTGAAACTACTGATTTATCTGCATGTATTCTTGTATTCTCATATTTGTTTACTTCGCCTCATACTGCGTGCCTTGAGTTAGCTGGTTTCTTTACTTCGATAAAAGCTTATCGTGTGGCTTACACAAGTTTTATTTACATTAATATGACTACAGAATACTTAGTTATAGTTTACAAAAGAAATCCATTACACATGCGTTTATTTAAGCTACGGTCGGGGAGCCGTCTTCTCGTTAAAGGTCGATAACATGCTTGGTAATTTGAGTCGTGAGAGTAGCAGACGTACTATATGATCCTCACGCGAAAACCATCATGAAAAGCGCTTGGAATTGTAACTAAATGATAAAATTAAGTGTGCGCAAAGACATGAAATCTGTTTCTGGAAAATCTGCGTATCTTAACTCTTTCTCGCCACAGGCCATATCGCGTCGATCCTGAGCGATCGACGGCTATAAAATTTCATACTTTCGGTTCAGTGCATGCTATGAAGACAGAAATACCACCAATCGATTCAGAAATAAAAGATAGACTAGTTCCAAACGATAGTTATAGTCATTATTAACATTGTAACGATTTATGGGCCTTTGAAAGTCAAACACGATAATATTGTATCAAATTACGCAATTGTCTGAACAAAATATAGACTAGCCATACCTTTCGCTGAAAATAACTTCGGCCCCTTCGCACATATCGTCTTTGTAATAGTCTTGTTCGATTCCCCATCAAAAACACTATTTAGAGTGTTATTTGCAAGCCTGTATCTTCAAATCTGTATCTTTTATCAATATATTTCCATTTCTTGTCCGACTGTGAGCTCGAAGTGAGTTAATCCCAACCGGAAATACGTCTGAAAAACGTCAAAACAATGCGACGTTTGTATCATATGACCCTGGAAAGGCCAGAAATGGATTCGCAAGGTCAAATTGCACCTACACGCGTGAGTTTGACGTCATACCGGCCAACAGGAGCTTCTTATTGGCCAATTATTGCGCAATGTTCGCAAGTGCGAGTAATACGTACTAAAACCCGATACCTTGAAAAATTCAAAATAAATATTTCTAGTCGGCGTATACATACCAAACTTTCTACACGAAAGCGCTTGGATACAAAGAGTATTTTACACATATAGCCGTTCAGAAAATGACGAAAAGTTCAAGAGATATTCAAGATCTTGTAGATATAAAATCTAGAATCTTTGGCCAAGCAGTGAGTAAATATATGATTGTTTCGGTTTGTGTAATGCTCTGACGGCACTTGACCCCCCGTTCGAAAGGTTATTTTAGTAGGGTTTCAATGGTGGCTTTTATTTACAAGGGGGGTAAATACTCGCGGAGATATTTATATTAGAAAAATTGTGTCGTAATCTGATGCGAAAGGGGGTGGTCGAGAAAGAGTTAAGCATTTTAAATCACTGGTATATACTGTAATAGGCTACTATTATTTTATGTCGCTACGGATCAGTTGCGCAGCCGATTATAAACTGTAGTAATTTGGCAGGCATATTCATGTGCACTGTAGCTAAATCTACTATATATATTGTCATCTATACAATGGAAGTATGTGTTTATATATCTCAAAATACATCATACACAAATATAAAATGAAAGCGTTTTATAATAGAACATATTCATCAAACAAATTCTTGCGTGAACAGAACTATAGTATAGCTAGATTTCTTGTCGCTAACCAAAACAGTCAGACTGAGTCAATATGTTTCTCAGTCGGTATATATTACTTTAAATAGATATATACACTGTATTAGTACTAAGTAGCATCAGATAATTTTCCCCAAATTACCTACACATACTGCTGAAGAAACACGAATTTAGGCGAAAAGAGGAACAGTTTGTACACGGGTTTGCGTTCCGTAATATGAAAGATAAACTATTATACAGGAGGCGAATTTGATATATCGTCTAGAGCTATTCGACGGCAGTCCCTAAGTAATAGATCCGATTGTTATTTGACTGCTAAATAAAATTATCACAATAGTTCCTTTTAAATATTGAAGTACATAAACCAGTTAAAATATACCCAAAAAATTGTTCTAACAGTAAGAAATTTCAAGCCGGCCAAATACATGACCTTTCCGATCATAAAATAACACGACGCCATTTCGCCTTCACACCAATACCGCTGGAAAAAACGAAGCCCGCGCTTCCGGGAGCAAAACGCATAGCAACCGACCATCGTGTTGAGTCGAAATTCTTTGAGATTTTAGGCATTCAATTGAGTGCCGATATTTATATTTTCACGGTATACTCATTATACAGAGGTACGTAGCACATAGGAAGGAGCGAGACAGTGTTGTTTTCAAATATATAAACATTTCAGACATGAATATTGAGAAAATCTTTGCCGATTCTTCTACGCAGTATATAATTGAT
>CACRXK020001196.1:0-58328 GCA_902702795.2 Paramuricea clavata | reverse complement strand
ACTCGCATTACCTCAATCCCATTTCCATTTTTGAGGACTTCATTTCCCATTCCCAGTGGCCAAATCCCAGTCCCAGCAACCCAAATCCCATTTTCCCAGTCTAAAAATAGATCAATCCCAGTTCCCATTTTACCCCTTCAGGGCCCTCTTCCCAACAGTTTCCAAACCCACTAGAATTTATGGGGAATCCGCACCTCTCATTGATAATATTATTTTAAATATGCCAGAATACGATTTAGTGACGGGAAATATCGTATCCGATATAAGTGATCATTATTCCCAAGTATGTCTTTTAAATAATTGCGAAGTCGAAAATTGTGCAAGACAAAAGAAGCGCAGAGATTATTCTAAATTTGACCAGAAGGAATTTTTGTTTGAGGTCCAGTCTATTGTCGAAGCCGTTTTAGTGCATAATTCATCAACCGATGTCAATACCTTGTTTAACAGGTTCTATAAAATGCTAATGAAACAAGCACGCGCCATTAAAGCCATTGTCAAAACGTAAAGAAAAACAACTTTCAAAATCTTGGATAACAAATGGTATCAGAAGAGCAATTAAAATAAGAAACAAATATTATTTAAATGATGAGCGCGATAAATATAAATATTATCGAAATAAAATTTCGAAACTCTCAAGACACAGTAAGTCCTTATACTACAATACTTTTTTTAGTCCAATTTACATAACTTAAAGCAAACATGGAGAGGAATAAATTAATTAATATCCGCTAAGAAGAAAAGCAAATGCAACGCCATAAATTCTATTAATAAACCAAACTCTAATATTAAAACCACCAACCAACCTGAAATTAGTAATATACTAAACAAGCATTTTGCTACAATTGGGTATAATTTAACCAATAAATTCTTAAACTCTCCGCTGAGTCCCTATGACACTTATTTAGGTGACCCCATTTTGAACTCATTTTACTTCAATGCGGTTTCGTCATATAAAATTATAAATGAAATTCGACATATTCCTGAAAATAGATCGTATGGTCTATATTCTTGCCCACTTTTTATTTTAAAACTTTCGAGGCATATTCTCGGTCCTATTTTAGCAAACATTAATAATCGGCTCAATAGGTGTGAAATTTGTTGCCGCTGACCAAAAAATCGCGGGCAGAAACAAAACTCCATTGCATTTTAATACATTCAAAACAAAGCAAAAAGTTAGCAAGAAGCTGTGTTAGCTGACGATTTTTTGCTTTCCATTCAAAAGCTTTACAAATTAACGGTTATTCTTTTAAAAATCGATCACGATTTCCTTGTTTTGGAATGATTTTTTTGTAATCGAATGATTGGGAGAAGTGAATATGGCGACGTGAACATGGGAGCAAATACCGTATACGTCGACCGTATTACCGTATACGTATAAAATCGTGATATGAGAATGAAATGTAAGTTGAAATTTATTTTATATGCCTCAAATTTTCCATCTTATGTTTCTTAATGTAACTTCAGCGGTCTAAGTTCAAAATACAAGCTTGCGAAATTTGACAAATTTTGAAAATATGTAAAAATAGCTTGACTTTGAACTGTATTGTTTTTAAGAATGGCTCGTTGCCTCAACATAAAACTATGTCCATTTTCAACATAAAACAGTCATTTATTTTGTACCAAACATTTGGCAATATTTACCCAATTGCGCCTTTTTGTATAAACACGCGTTGCGTGTATTCCACGCAATTGCGTGGCTCATTTTGCTCGCGCATGCTCAGACAAATTTCCCACCTGTTAATCGGCTCTCCATTGAGACCGGTATATTTCCATCAAAACTGAAAAAGGCAAAGATAGTGCCTATATTCAAGTCAGGTGATCAATGGGACCCTGACAACTACAGGCCTATTTCTCTTTTGTCAGTTTTTAACCGCATTTTTGAAAGGGTATAATGTATTCTAGATTAATCTGTTTTATAGACAAACATAAAATACTTTCTCCTGCCCAGTATGGATTTAGGAAAAATCATTCCACACAGCAAGCTATTATTGATATTGTGGACAAAATATGCAAGAATATGGAGTCCAAGAAATTGATTTGAAAAATAGTTGTTCTTATATGGAGTTCCTCAGGGGTCTGCTCTAGGACCACTATTGTATCTCCTTTACATTAACGATATATCATCCTCTTCTGATAAATTTGAATTTTGTTTATTTGCTGATGATATTAGTATGCTATACCCTCATTGTGATATTCATGCACTTGAGCGTATCGTGAATGACGAATTACCATACCTAATTTTAGTGTGCAGTGATAACCAATTTGTGCAGTGATAAAATTAAACGTGCAGTGATAAAATGTAAAATGTGCAGTGATAAAATTTGCTGTGATAAGTTGTTAATTAACAATTAGTATAGGTAATCGCATGGGGCCGAGTAAAATTAAGGTTTAATTTCACGCGTGTTTTCAAAGTTTCACAATTGCCCGAGTCGCGAAGCGACAAGTGCAATTTGTGAAACTTTGAAAACACACAAGTGAAATTAAATCTTAATTTTACGAGGAACTATGCGATTACTTGTTAATCATAAAGGGCAAAATTTATTCGCAAGTATATACGCGGTGAGCAAAGTTAAGTTGGATAGCACGTACCAGGGCAAAAACACAAAAAACAAATGTTTAACTTAGTATATTTATTCAAGAAGCTTTATTTAGATTAATAGCTACATTAAAAATTATTTTAATTTTCTTCACTCAAATCAAATTAATGTATTAAATTATAGAGTAACTTTTACACGTATGTGTATGTGGAAAATGAACTACGCGCGGCGTAAACAACATGAGGAAGCCGTTAAGTGTACATGAAATTGACATGAAAAACAAATGAAGTCTTCAATGTAATAACCAAAGCATTGGCAAACCTTTTCAAATTAATTATCCCTTAATATTGACTAGGCTAGGAATATCTTTCCTCTCGGAAAACACGGTCTAAAGATGCTTGCATAACCGACAACACCTCATCAAGTTCTTCAACTTTGCAGCCACTCACTTTATAAATACCCAAGCCCATAAATTGGTGCTTTTTCTCATATTTCGTTTTTCACTAGAAGCTTTTGAAGACTTTGAATAACGTCGCTATCGGCAACTCCAAAGCGAGAAGCCATTGCAGTTTTGCTTTGCTTATTTTCAAAGACGAAATTTCCCGCTGCTTGTGCGTCTCAGCCAATCAGGTGCAAGTAATTTTGCCCTGAATTAAGAAAAAATGCCCTCCTCATTAGCCAATCGTATTCGAGTAAGTTTGCCCTCTATATGATTAACACGAAAATCAGGCAATGCATGAGCAGAAGAACTGAGCTAAAAATTCGTCTTGACACCCCTTGACAGTATTAATCAATACATTTTGAATGAGAATAATTTGAATGAAATTGAAATGATAGCAGCCAAATTATCGAACGTACACTAATATTATACTTCAGGTTCATCAGATGAACAAAGTCTCGCACCAAAGGTCCTTTTATGAGCCTGGATGGTAAAGTGAATGATACTTATCTTTTTGTAATTAGCGTGTAATCTTCAGAATTGTATAGAACCGAACATTGCATAAAATTTCCTTTTAGGGAGCCTAGATTACAAAATTTTCTGCGGGTGCATGCCGTTGGAACTACTCTAGAGGTTTGTCAGTCCTATAAGCTGTCTATTAAAAGCTGCCTCTCATTTGCCAATACGAAAATATTTCTTTCTTGCAAGTATGTGATCATGAAACTATGCCGTCACAGATAGTTGAAACTATAGGTGCTGTCAAAGGGGGCAATTTTTCCTGGGGCCTTAGTTAAGGAGGGGCGGCCGAAATAAAGAATTAAGTAAAATATGCATAGATATAACTGTCAAAAGACTTCCAGAATGCAGGATTTGGCCATTTCTGGGACCTTAGATTGTAAAATTTTCCTGGGGAGAATGCCCCGGACTCCCTGATGATAGTGTTAGAAGATGGAATCAAGTGGGGCACCAAGTTAAATTTGACTCTGGGTACCCAAATGTCCCTGGGCAACCCTGCGTGTTGTGCAGTTGGCATTTTTGAATATCAATTATTGTAGCCTGTTTTTAGCATAAGTTACACATTATAAAGTGTGTTCAGAAATTTTCAGGGCGTGCTTCTGCTCAGCTAAACTTTGCGCACAAATGTGCAGTGATAAAAAATTCTTTAAATTAGGTATGCGAATAACGGAGGGTTTATTTATATGGCTGGAGGCTAACAAATTAACACTAAATATTACCCTGAGAGCAGAGCCTGATTTCCCCTCGCGTAGAAAATAAGGCTCTGCCGTATTTGTGTTTAATTTCTGTCACGCATGCTCTGTTTCCAATATTATGTCAAAAGATGTCAAATATCACTTATATTTTTAGATATGATTGCTTAATTTAGAGAACCAGTCACATGCAGTTATCGCTACATGGGGCAGGCGCGTGCAACTGCACGTGCTGTACAATTACGACAATATAAACAATACAAAAACATTTTCAAATCGATAGCCGGTCACTTGTCAGTTGTGGAATCAAAATATTACTATATTTTTACAATTGCTAACTTGCTACTTCATTTTATCCTATGTTACTTTTCAGTATATTTAAGTTATTGTAAGCCAAATTTCGGTTATAAAGTATAAAGTTTTAAATTTTGTTAAATACTAGCGGGCTCAAATTGTAGTCATCGATTTATATGCAAAACGAAGGCGCGCGCATTTAAACCTGTTAGAACTGGTTTATTACCGGTTTGTCCGGTTTACTTCGTCCAGAATTTTGGACGAACAAAAACACAAATACGGCAGAGCATTATTTTCTACACGAGGGGAAATCAGGTTCTGCTCTCAGGGTAACTAAATATTAGTAAATCAAACTATGTTATTTTCCATCCATATCAGAAAAAAACAAATTATAATCCTCAAATAATTGTCTATGATTCAAATTCCAAAATATTCTTACCATTGAAGACGCCATTTACAAAGAAAAATACTCATATTTTACGCATATTTTATGACATATTACAAAAGCATGCAGTGCCGTAGGAAGCTCTTTTTGATCGGGGGGCTGAAAACGAGGGCCGAAGGCCCGAGGAAATTTTTAAATTTAGAGTCTCTGAAATGCCATTTCCTGGACTTTGGGGCCGGGAAGTTTTGACAGAATTCTGATGGTCAAAAAACAGCGTTTTAGTATGTCGAAATTTACAATTTGCTTACAATTTAGTAGTACTAAATAGACCTTATTAATAAACCGTGACGAGGCCTCGTATCCTAGGATACGGGAACAAAACGCGGGAAAACAAGTGAAAACTGCTTGACACGCCAAATCCAGATGCTATTGTGTCGACTTCAACGGCTTGTTTCTTGTTGCTTTTTGCGATTTATAACGAGACTTTGTGCCCACAACGAAAGCGTAAACGAGTATATTATAAAAGCGACCGGTTTTTCTCCCGTTTTTGTGTGGAAAAAATGACAACGTAGCGATGGTGTTTATCCAGAAGCGAAAAACAGTATTTTACTGAGATTTTAACGTCAATATAAAGGTTATTCCCTGAAGAATCAAGACAACTATGGAATGAAAGAATAATTTTTCGAATTTGACATTAATATGAAAGAAAACAACAGGTCAAAAATCACAAGAGAACGTCAAATGTTATTGATTCTTACGGAAAAATATGAACTATGGCTGTGGCTCGATAACATTCTGCAAGCAGCTTACAAGTTAAAAAAATGAAGGCTACATTACCCGAGTGAGTTGTAATCCTATTTCTTCAACAATAGTTCCATATTTCTTACGATTTTGGTGTTGTATAGACGTTTTGTAGCCTTGTTGGTTGTTTGTTTTGCCCATACAAACTTGGCAATAATACAAAGTCAAAGGTTTCCTTTTTCGATTGACTCCAGCATCTTTTGCTTTAAATATCGTGTTATATTTTCTCAGAAGTATTTTTTTCAACTTTCAAGCTCAGTTTTATAGATATTATTTTCGAAAAAAGCCGTAAAATTCACGAAAAAAAGCTGCCATAGCCGACAGCAAAAAAAACATTTTGTCAATTTTCCCGCGTTTTTGCCCGTTTCCTAGGATACGAGGCCTCATCACGATTTATGAATAAGGTCTATGGGCGAAGCAATCTAGTGGTACTAAATGAGCGAAGGCGTATTTAATTAATTAACTATATATTGGAGAAGATGCAGGAAAGTATGGGTAATATGATTCTTTGCAGTTTACCATGGATAATGTAGCCGCTTAAAATTAATTAATTGTCAGTAGTCTAAAGATATATTATTTAAATGATAAAGGTGTGCATGATTTTGAAAAAAGAATGATTATTAGCAAATTATTGGGAGGGCTGCAGGCTGCACCCCCTCCCCCGGTTGCTACGACCCTGAGAAGTAATAAACCGAAAATACTACTATAGCTATAGGTGATGTGCAACCACTCCATATTAAAACCGGTACCCATGATAATGTAGGGCAATTTCTACGTAACACGATACAATTCCTGCCACGTGACTGGTACGCTCACCACCATAGATATAGGAGAACTAGATTGCTGACTGTAATGTATTCTATAACGCACGCCACGCGCCAACATGAGCATTCAAAATGGCGGCTCAACCGGTCAAAAATCATAGAGCGAGATAGGGAAAAACCATGTTTTTCGCATTTTACGCCTGCCTACTGTTTCCGATCCCGTTCAACCACCTTTTTTGGGGAAGAACTAACTGGTGTGAAGGTTTTGGATGAATATTTGTACAATTTAAGTTGAATAAAGACGAAATAATCGATCGCTAAATGTTTTCTGAAAATCATCACATGGTCGGTTGAGCAGTTCGAGACATTTTATTGCAGAAATTAAAGGTTTTGGTTCTTTTTTTCTCGAGGATCTCGGTTGGGATATATAACACGGAATAATATTGTGAAGTATTTTGAAGTTTAAAACCTATTTTGCTTGATTTACCTGGTCTGCTGGTGCGAAAACTCAGATGCTCTGTTTACAAGTGTTTAGTGTAATAGTATGACTTTGATGACATCCTTGCTGCTGCAGATGTCAAGGAATCGCAAATCTATATGGCCTCCGCCTGGACAGTGAAAAGTGATGAATCAATCAGGATTTTAAAGAGAACTAGTGACAGCAAAAGTTTTCAATGGAAACTATTTTGAAGAAACTGACTAATTTGTCTAGTATGCATCAAAAACCTTCACAGTATATCTAGTTTTCTCCAAGAAACCTGATTGATTTATCATTGATATCAATCAAAAATAGATGGGACAGCATATTCTTTCAGCTATTTCTTGGATTGGCCTTTTATTAATTGCTTTCCCTTACTAACCCAGCAGTAAGCACTCTCCCCTTGACAAGTAAAATTATCTGGTGTTAGAGTAAAATAATAAAGTAGGGTGCAACTCAATGGGTTAACCGGACCCATGGCCAGTTAACCCATTAAGTACCAACACTCTCCCCTTGACAAGTAAAATCATCTGCCGTAATGCTGTTAGACAAAGTAAAATAATAAAGTAGGGCACATCAGGGCACAATGTGACTTAATGGGTTAATATAGTTGTTGGGAGTAAGTTGTTTCTCGCAGAATACTGAATATTTGGTTGGCATCCAGTCTGCCCATTTCATTGCTGTTATCCAACTTTTTAGCCGGCTGGGATTGGTTATAGGAAATCTAAATAGTGTAAAGGGAAATATGTATTTTTGGTTCACTGATGTAAACAAAACTCAAATTTTTTTGACCTTCAACAGGACAAGGACCTCTATAAAAGTTATTGTCAACATGCATATATATATATATATATATATAGACTCCTAACACAGACATCAAAACAAAAAGTTCTTTTTGGTCTAATGTTCTTTTACTAAAACTGCAAACAGTTTTATATTGTAGCCAACAAGCTCAAAACTACATTTGTTGTCATTATTGTATTTACAAAACAAATTGTTTTTATGCTATTATTGTCTTATTTTAATTAATAGTCTTATAATATTGTTTATATGAAGTATATTATAGTGTACAAATATACGATATGTGTGTTTCATACACTTACTTATGGAAGGACAAGTGAATACCATCTTTTAAATCCCCACGTCTGGCCTTGCAGTTATACTCACACAAAACAGGCCGAGATTCAAGGCATTATTTTCGATAGAAAAACAGATTTTTTAGAATAGAATGCCCTAGAATTTTCAGATAAAAATACTGTATTTTGGTCGAAATAACAATGAAAGAACAAAATAAATAATAGTAACTTTTGGAATAGTCAGATATACGTTACATTACTGTAGAAAAACTGGTAAAAGACTCAAGGAATACACAGGAAAAGAAACCAGGCCGGCAGTTTCGCGCCATTTTCGTCTTTGCCCATTCTTGCCCCTTTGAATTTTAAACTGTAAATCGTACTAATTATAACAAATATACATCCAAAACTTTCACACCAGTTAGCTCTTCCAAAAAAAAGGTGGTTCAACGGGATCGGAAACAGTAGGACGACGTAAAATGCAAAAAACATTGTTTTTCCCTATCTCGCTCTATGATTTTTGACCGGTTGAGCCGCCATCTTGGATTTTCAAATTTGGCGCGCCTCTTCAGCCAAGTCAGCAATCTAGGTCTCCTATATCTATGCTCACCACCGCTCACCGCCGCTCACGACCACGACACGAAATTTAGAGCTATATGAAAGTTGCATGCCATATATGGCATGCAACAAAAAGGATCCAGAGTTGCCAAAGTTTGAGTGGAAACTTTTCGAAGAAAAAAAGTTGGGTTGCGGTACGTTCGGGTCCGTATACCTAGCAAAATACAAAGGAAAGACCAGAAAAGTGGTTGCCAAAAACAGTAATGTCGAGTCCATTGACTCGAAATCCTGTTTCATGAAAGAAGCCTCACTGTTGAACAGTACAAAAGGCCACAGGAACATAATCCGGTTCCCTGAATTTTCAATAATGATGGAGTATTCTTGCTTCGATTTTCGCCCGTTTGGAGTTGAAAAAAGTCTTTACACTCTAGAAGATTTTGTCCATTTCGTAGACGAGTTTGACTTTGCCTCGTTCACAAACTTCATGCCAACAGCTGCCAAAGATGTTGTCGAAGTTCTGAAATATTTGCACAGCAAGAATATCGTTATCATTCAATAAATATTACGAATTAAGATAATCACTTTGCACTACTTCATTTTCATTCAGTGCATACTTTTTCAAGTATATGATGTATCACAGTATTGATGAGCACATCTTCATCTAAGACGGACGTAGGCTACAATTTAATGCTCCGTAAATAATGCCTCCTAAAGCTGCTAAATCTAGTTTTTTAACAGCAGACGCATTAAGAGAACTTTGGGCTGATGAATTTCTACCAAGTATTCAAAAGGAATTTAAAGCTGAGATTGACAAAATAAAGGATGAAATTTCCGCTCTAACAGCGAAGTGTATTGAAATCGAAGCCTCGCAAACCTTTCTGTCGAAAGAGTACGACAACTTTACTAATTCTCTTCAAATAACAAAGCGTGATGTCATGGAAGTATCAAGTTGTCTGAAAGTTTTGGAAGATAAAATAAAGTCTATAGATGATTTGGTTGATGAGCAAGATGACATACAGCAGTATATTCGTCGCGATTGTCAGACGATAAGCCGAAGGCAATTGTAAAGGAAATTGGCCAGCTCATGGGAATTGAGATCGCAGATCATCAAGTTTCCACCGCGCACCGCCTTCCCCCAACTCGTAAGGTAAAGGACAAGCTTATTGTTAAGTTTGTGCATCGGAATATTAAAGATTTGTTCTATAAAAAACGAAGTAAATTGGTTGGCAAGAAGTCAAACGATTTGCCACTGGTTAAGCGTGAGTACGAAAATAACAATCGTGAATTTAATAATATTTATGTAAACGAATCATTAACTGCACGTAGGCGAAAACTGTTTGGACGTGTAAACGAGTTCAAGCGATCAGAGAGATGGAAGCATATTTGGACCATAAATGGAAAAATTATGTTACGGGAAGATGATGCTTCTCGGGTTTTTAGTTTTATACATGCTAGGGACTTCGATGCTTTCTTGAATGAATCTTTCTAATTAATAACAATGTGTGCTCTCTTGCATATCATGCTTGCGGCTGTTCGCATGCAAATAAATTCCAATTATGCCTTCTAAGTCTTCTATGGAAAAAACTAGTGTGTCTGTAGGTAATTTACATATATATACTGAATTAGTTGAATTACCTTTTTATAATTTAAATAATAAGGAATTTAACTCTTTATTCAATATTGATTATAGATGTGTGGATTCTAATATTGACTTATATAAATTGTTACCAAACCCAGATAAAAGACGAAAGCGATCCGGACCATATGCTAGATAATATTTGCTCTGACTATTATCAGAGTGAAAAAGTTGATAGAATCCTTAAGATAAAAGGTCCTAAATCGCTTTCTTTATTCCATTGTAATATAAGAAGTCTTCCAAAGAATTTAAATTTGTTAAATGACATGATGTATTCGCTTTCAGAAAAACCAGATATTGTAGCAATTACTGAAACTAAATTAAATAATAATACTGTTACAAATATTGATATATCAGGCTATGAATTCTATCATGTTGACTCGATGACTGCGGCAGGTGGAGCTGGTATTTATGTTTGCAATAGTTTAAAAGTAATTGAAAGACCGGACATCAAGTTTTCTATAGATCTTGTCGAATCATGCTGGGTAGAAATTGAGCCTGGTTATCAGAAAAAAAACATCGTTATAGGGTGCATATACAGACATCCAAAAGCAAGTATTGAAATTTTTACAGAGCAATTGAATGAACTGCTTACGCAATTAAATCAACAAAAATATCAATTTTATATATTGGGAGATATAAATATTGATTTCCTCCAATACTTGAACCATCAACCTACTGAAAAATATTTAGATATGTTGCATACTAACAATACCACTCCCCTTATTACTAAACCCACAAGAATAACAAATCACACAAAAACGCTAATTGATCATATTTATACTAATACACTTACTTCTCAAATAACATCTGGTATAGCATTATATGATATCTCCGATCATCTACCCGTATTTTGTATTATAAATACTCCAATTAAACGAAATAAAGAAAAAAAGTTTTATAGAAATTTTGAGCACTTTAATACAGAGTTCTATTTAAATGATATGAGACAAATCGATTGGAATGATAAATGTTGTAATTTAAATACTAATTTAAATAAAACCACACAGGATGTAATTAACGTTATAAATGAAGTAACAAACAAACATGCTCCAATAAAAGAGGCATCACAAAGTAAATTGAGACAACTTAATAAACCATGGATCACCTCTGGAATTTTAAAATCGATTAAAACGAAACAAAAAATGTATCGCACTCATTTCTATAGTAATAATGAAGCAAAAATTAAAATGTATAAATCGCATTCCAATAAACTAAATAAGTTAAAGAATATACTTAAAAAAAATATTATTATGCCCAATTTGAGAAACACAGAAATAGTTTGAAAAACACCTGGAAGCTTATAGGTACGCTCGTACGCCGTAAACGGAAAGGCCAACATGACCCATCACAACTAATTAATAATGGCTCGGAGTTCTCCTCGGAATATGATATAGCAAATTAGTTCAATCAACATTTTATTAATGTAGGTCCAAACCTAGCTAACTCAATAACCAATACTAATGAAAATCCAACAAGTTACATTAGCAATTCTCCTGTATCTAGTTTTGTCATGTCACCTACCACACCAACTCAAGTACTAAGTATGTTTTTAACACTTGACAGTACCAAAGCATCTTTTGATATTCCTAACTCAATGATAAAAAAGATAGCTCCAATAATCTCACCTGTGTTTACAAGTATATATAATGAGTCGATTAGTACGGGTATTGTTCCAGACATTCTAAAGATCTCACGAGTTACGCCCATATACAAATCTGGTACTATTACAAATCCGAGTAACTATCGACCAATATCAGTCTTGTCAGCTTTTTCAAAAATACTGGAAAGAATTATTTATAATCAATTAGAATTATTTCTTGTTAAAAATGGTATACTCTTTGAATATCAATTTGGATTCAGAAAAGGTTACTCGACAGAACAAGCGATACTTGAAATTACAGATACCTTAAAAACTACAATTGATAAAAAAGAAATAATGTGTGGACTATTCTTGGATTTTTCGAAAGCCTTTGATACTGTCAATCATCTAATTCTCTTATCTAAACTTGACAAATATGGAGTACGTGGGACCCAGTTGGATTGGTTTAAGAGTTATTTAATGAATAGGAAACAGTATGTACGGATTGGTAATTGTGATTCAGAAATGCTTACAATGACTTGTGGAGTTCCTCAAAGTTCAACTCTCGGACCATTATTATTCTTAATTTATATAAATGACATGCCCAATTGCAGTAGCAAACTTTCATTCCGAATATTCGCAGACGACACAAATGTATTTTATTCAAACACAAGTATTGAAGATGTCGAAAACGTTATGAATATAGAAATTGAAAAAATATTTCGTTACTGTGCTACAAATAAGCTTTCAATTAATTTGGAAAAGACAAATTTTATGGTTATCACTAACTCAAAAAAGAAAGTTAGAAATATACGGATTAAAAACATTGTTAAAAGAGACTTTATTAAATATCTTGGTATATATATTGATAATAATTTAAATTGGGAGTATCAGATCAAACACGTAAATAGTAAAATTGCTAAAAACACTGGAATAATGAATAAACTCAGATATCACATAGATTTGAAAATGCTTAAACATCTATATTACACTCTAATTTACCCATACATTAATTATGGACTGATGAGTTGGGGTAACACTTATGCAACAAAGTTTAATAAAGTACGAACATGTCAAAATAAATGTATAAAGAGTATGTTTTTTTCATCTAAAAAAGAAAGTGCAACATTATACATGAATTTACTTTCCATACTAAAGCTAGACAATGTTTTTAAATTGAAAATAGCCACATTTACATACAAAATTATAAATGAAGATAAAAATATCCCTAGGATATTTGCCAATATTATTTCTACTGCATCTACTCGGCACTCTTATTCTACTAGATTTGCTGAAAAACAAAATTTTATTAGGTCGAATGCTCGAACAAATTATGGAATCTTTACTTTTAGATTTATCTCATCAAAAATCTGGGAAACAATTCCTTACCATATAAAAAAGTCAAATTCAGTTTCTGTTTTTAAGAATAGGTATAGTCAATTCCTTATTTATTCGCAAATATAAATACCTACAATCTGTTGTGTCGCCGTCATATACTTTTATATAATAATATGATACATATATACAGTGATCAACTCGAAAGCATTCCGCTACTTTGATCACTGTACACGTTTGTTTAATATAGTAGTTTGAATATGTGGGCTTTGCTTTTGTAACTATATATATTTATATATTTTTTTTTTCTAATGTTATCCTTAGTTTAAATACGTGTGAAATAAAAATGTGATTCTTATGCAAAAGAATGCAAGCTAAAAAATACAAGGTGAGAAAAGTTCGGGGAAGCTAAAACGGTGATTTCATTGACATAAAAATGACTTGGTTTGTAAGTCGAGAGACCGACTTAAGGTGGCTCCGTACAGTTTTTGAAATATGACGAAATTGTGAATTAGATTTAATTCTTTGAAGAGACGTTTCTTGTTAGAAGGACGACAAAAAGAGAAAAGCCCTGACAAAAAGGAAAGCAAAGATTGACAAAAAGGGAAAAGCCCTGGGAACGAGGTTGCCATTTTGGTCAAATTTTGGCGCGAAATTGTGGACCTTTTTCGTCTGCTACCGAAGCCCTTAAAACTCTGGGATGGAGGGATATTTCTCAGCGAAGACATTATCGTAGGTGCCTTTATATTTAGATTGTATGCAATCTCACTTGACCTGACCTTATACCTCATCACTACCTAAACTCACCTAACAGACTAGAGTATTAAATATTTATCTCATATCACCTCACTTGGTGACATCAGACGCTCGACTTAACTACACGCGTAAAAACGCTGAGCCCTGCACTGTTTAACAGGATTGAACAATGTTGCGCTGCCCACGTTGTTCACACAATATTGAACAATATTGCTGAGCCTGAATCGGGTACAACAATATTATTCAATATTGTTAACAACTGTGAATATTGTGGGAAGCAAAACATTGTTCAATCCTGTTTTCATCTATATTGCAACAACCTGATCGTTTTTAGCCGTGTAGATCTCATATTTAACCCTCACTAGCGGACGTCATCTGACCCAAACTCTTCTAACCGCTGTAGCCTGACCTCAACTTGTCTGGCCTTCTTTCTATTCACAGTGCTGCCCAGAACTCACCACACCTTGCCACTCCCTCACCTGACCTCATTTCACCGCAATGGATTACTTCTGACCCAATATCACCTTGCACCTGTCCTGATCTTACCCTAAATGACTAGATCTCACCCTGCCTGATATTAGCTGAAAGGCTCAATCCAGTACGGAGACATGACAAGGACGACAAGAAACAGCCTTAAATTTTACAATTTTAAAATTATAAAGAACTACTCTCATTGAGAACATCGACTACAACGACGACGGCTATTGTTAATATCATGCATGAGACATCTTTTTTAGTGACACGTCGTAAACTCTGTTGACATTGTGTATATAACTATACTGTATTTTACTGTGTATGTCAATTGTTAAATACTAATAATGTCAATTGTTAAATATTGTAACGTACAACATACTACGTATTGTAATACTTGTTGTGCCGTATTATGTACTCCGTTGTATATATTGTATACTTTGTTATCTTATAATCAAACTCACTTGTAGCATAGAAGAGCCACTATGTGGAAATGCTATTAAATCATTATTATTATTATTATTATTATTATTATTATTTATCTGCTACTTTCAACTGGGTCCTAGAACGTTTCTCAATCATTAACCCCCTCAATCCTGAAAGTGAAACTGTATTACTTTTCTTGCGATGGATAGCAGACAACAGGTTTGTTTCTGCAATCGTTTTGGTTCAACGAGTTTGTTTGCCGTCCCCGTCGCGTTGCCGTCCTACATGCAAGGTCGCTATATTGTCTCCATTTACTTCACACGAGCTCACCTGACCAGCTAGATCTGAACTTAGCACACTTTCTTAACCATGTCTTACTTTGACGCAGGCTAAACCTTACCCGATCTTACCTGACGTCAATGGAAATAACTTCATTTCACCTGAATATGTTAAGCTGTACTATTAAGCTGTAAATGTTATGTACAATTAGTTAGATTGTGACGTAGGTTGACAACTGACAAAATAACAAGTCTTCGATATATGCTTTCACCTCTGGATACAGTGGTCGGGGCAGAGCGACATAGTTCTTCTGAACAGGTGCGCTATCGCTGAGTTTGATATCCATTTGAAGCTCTGTGATGCACCCGATATCATCATCTATGGCAAACACATCAGCCTTTTCGATAAGCAGCTGCGTCCCAGCTTTTCTTTCCTCACTGTTCAAATCTCCCAAATCCACATCGTCCAAATGTTTTGCCCACTTCGCTGTTTGGTGGTCATCATCGCTGTTAGGGATTTTGGCTTCTTCATTTCATTTGGAAGGCGACTTTTCATCGTTTTCCGTCTTTAATTTCACCTCGACTTGAGTGACTGATTGAATAAGTTGTAGGCGCCCTGGCACCGTTCTGTTCCGTAATACTATGTCATGCTTGGTCGTATTCTTCACTTCTACTTCCACTCGGCTAGATTTCCCTGCCATTGCTGTCAATAATGTGTCCGAAACGTGGAGGCCAGACGGCCACTGACCGTTCTCATCAGCTTCGAACAAAACTGGTGTGGGTTTACCTAGGTAACCAGTATTCACTCTGCAGCTCAAGAGGTGAAAGCATATATCGAAGACTTGTTATTTTGTCAGTTGTCAACCTACGTCACAACCTAACTAATTGTACATAACATTTGCAGCTTAATAGTACAGCTTAACAAAGATACGGCGCCTGACCCTACCTCGTCTAACCTCACTTCAAATGAGCTAAACAGACCACATCTCACCTAACCTGTCCTACTCTGATGTCACCTAATTTAACGCAACCACGCCTCACTTGACCTAAGTTTATAACTTCCCTTATTATACCTCTGAGTAACATAATTTAAAGTGCTTTTGCTTTATATAATGTGGCTGTATGATACTCGCTTAGGTTTATTCGTTGCAGGCAATCAGATATGACATCACAGCTGTTTACGCCAGCAGCCTGGTTTAACTAAATGAATGCAAACCCAGTCGAATTGCATCAAAATCCACTGGTCCTGTTTACTCTAATGCTATAAAACCCCGATTAATAACGAATGTGTCATACCTCTAAAGATTCTAAATCTAGTTCCTTCGATATCAGTGTATTCTAAGATATGATATTTCTGTGTGTTGGTGTTATGTAGCTACTCAGGTGAATATGATTTTTGTGATGTTATTCTGAGTGTGCATCAACACCGGGCAAGCTGAAAAGTTTCCATGGCCACGGTGGGAATCAAACCCGCGACTTTTGGGAAACTAGTCCAATGCTCTGCCAACTGAGCTACGCGGTCAAGTCGGTTCGAATTGATGACATTTCGGAGCTGAGTCTAGTTCCTTCGATATCAGTGTATTTATAAGTAATAGCATAAAAAGAAGCGAATTAACTATTAAAACGTCCCGCCCGATGAGGGTCGTTTAGTATAATTCCCTTGGGCGCCGCTCGATGAGGGTCATTTAGTAAATGACCCTAATTCAGGGCGCCCAAGGGAATTATACTAAACGACCCTCATCGGGCGGGACGTTTTAATAGCTAATTCGCTTCTTTTCATGCTATTACCTTATAATATCATGATTGCGGGTATTCCCGTTGTTCTGGCAGGGCCATTAAAAACTAATTAAAAATAAATAATGGTATAAATTAAATGGTATAATTGTTTTCCCTGTCTTTGTTTAGTTTTGGCGATTTCAGATATCTTCATCTATATTCATTTTTTCTAATCGTACCCGCTTTGACGTTGTTTCGGGTAGGATTAGAACTAATTCTACCTGACATGACGTAAAAGCGGGTAGGATTAGAAAAAATGAATATAATGAGGTGTATTAGTTATTAATTGCCCTGCGAGAACAAAGGGAATACCTGCAATCATGATATTATCTAAGATATGACATTTGTGTGTGTTGGTGTTATGTAGCTACTCAGGTGAATATGATGTTTGTGAGTATCCCACAAGGTCGGGATCGAATCCCACCGTGGCCAACCAAACTTTTCAGCTTGCCCGATGTGGATGCAAAAATTTAGCGTCAAAACAACAAATTTTAAATGGAAAATGCTAAGAAGCACTTCTTACAGATGTCTGGACAACATTTGACTGCAATTTGAACACATTTTGTCTATACCTTTGTATAAAGATGTGTTTCTTAACATTTTCAATTTTATATTTCTATTTTAAATTTCAATTCCAAATATGTACAAATTTCAATCAAATTTTGTCCATATTTTTGTAAGAAGTGCTTCTTAGCGTTTTCGATTTAAAATTTGTTGTTTTGGGGCTAAATTTTTGCTTTAGTAGTTCAATTTTTCCTTCGTGATATATTCTGAATGCGCATTGAGGTAACTTGGGGGCCTAAAGATCGGAATTTTAATTAAATTATCTATCGTTTGAAACAAAAAATGTAAACAAAACACGGGCATGAGCAGAACGGACTTGATAGCCTCTTTAAATAAGACTATCAAAATATAAATCTGTCAAAATATAAGTCCATCAAATTTCTTCTTATAAGCCTATCAAAATATTGAGCTACATTACCATGACAACGACGTCGTATTTTGCGACTCTATTTCCACCTTCACAATTCCTGTTTCAAAAGCAGTTAAAGGCCCTGTCACACAATTGCGTATCGTACTAGCGTATGCCAGCGTATGAAAAATATCATTCATGCGCCGGTATCATAGATATCTTATATACACTAGATAGTGCATCTAATTATTGTGCAATTCAAAAATTGAAGCCGTGATTGCAGTCTCAGGTCGTTCCCATGAAATGAGAAGCTTCGTATGTTTTCTATTTCTTAATTAAACAGGGAACTTAAACATTAAGTTAACCCTATTGCAAATACGTTTTTAAACTATTCAAATTATGAAAGTTATTGTTGTGTTTAAGCGTTTATTAGCAAGTGGGAACGACCAACATGGCCGCCATCTATTCAAATGGGGGTAACCGCTGCAATATTTTTGGCTTCAATTTTACTAAAAGAGATGCGCTATCTAGTGTATGTAAGATATCTATGGCCGGTATACACTGACATACGCTAGCGGTACGTTGAGCATAGGTTGTATACGTTTAAAGTACGGTCGCATACGGTGGCTTATACGCTGGCATACGGCGAGGCACGCTCAAAAATTTTGTGCGTATTCGGACGTACGCTGTATAGGATAAGCATACCTTAACCCTTCCGAATTTGGAAGTTATGTGGGTTTATGTACGGCCGGCCAGGTTACCCAGAGTTGTTTCGTGCATAGTTACTGCTACTATCTACCACCCCCCGTCTTCAGACGATATTGAAATCTTGGAGTACCTAATTGCATCACTGACCCGGGTTGAGAGTCTCTATCCTGGTTGTGGTTTAATTTTGGCTGGTGACTTTAATCGCTTAGATATAAAACAGTTACGCATAAATTTTGGTTTAAAACAACTTGTGAAGATACCAACAAGAGGGGGCAATACACTTGACCTAGTGCTCACAAACCTAGATCCTTTCTATCTATCGGACTCCATCATCGCATTTCCGCCCTTCGGCCTTTCTGATCATTCTGTAATTGCTGTCTCTCCTAAACTCCGAGACCCTAAGTCTAACCAGAAGAAATTCGTCTATAAACGTGATATGAGACCTTCACGGAAAGCTATGTATTGCGCGGTATTTAAGCG
Source organism: Paramuricea clavata (assembly GCA_902702795.2). Classification (NCBI taxonomy): domain Eukaryota; kingdom Metazoa; phylum Cnidaria; class Anthozoa; order Malacalcyonacea; family Plexauridae; genus Paramuricea; species Paramuricea clavata. Next base: position 39,430 of record CACRXK020001196.1, on the reverse strand, counting down.
AAATTGACTGGTCTTTCCTCGACTCACCCAAATCCGTTGAGGTGAAAAACCAACTGTTCACCGATATGCTATCCTTTGGATTATTCTATATATTGCCTGAAAAACGTCTTTTGGTTCATTCTAACGACCACCCGTGGATCAACGAAGATCTGCGTCGTCTCATACAACTTCGACAGCGTGCCTTTTTCTTCGGGAATGACACCCTCTTCAAATTTTATCGAAATAGCGTTAATAGGAAAAGGAAAAGTTGCAAGGCTAATTATTATAACACAAAAGTAGATAATTTAAAACAATCTAACCCGAAACACTGGTGGCGCGAAGTAAAACGCATTAGTGGAATGGTTTCACATTGAAGCCTACAGGATTGTATCCAATCAGAAAACTTAGAACACCTGCCCTTGGTCGATTTGGCTAATGCTATTAACAACGCCTTTCTAGAACCCATGCAGGAATTTGATCCTTTCAACCCTAATGACGACCAAATCAATAGTATGTCTGATCAACCTCTTGACATCACTACACCGTGGGAAACATATAATAAACTTAAGTTACTAAGTACCTCTAAAGCACCAGGTCCTGATGAAGTTCCGAATTTTGTCTACAAGGAATATGCCGACATTTTGGCATGCCCAATCTCTAGCTTGATCAATTGTTCACTCCGCCATCAATTATTACCAAGCTTATGGAAGTTGGCGAACATTATCCCAATTCCAAAGGAAAAGGTTGTATGCGACATTAATAAACACTTAAGACCCATATCACTTACTTGTTGTCTCTCAAAACTGGCTGAAGAATTTGTCATTGAAACGTTTGTCGCCCCTGCCATCCTGAAATGCATCGACTCTCACCAGTTCGGAGGAATACCAAGGTCATCTTCAACTATTGCCCTTATTAGTATGTTGCACAACTGGGCTAAAGCAACCGATGGTACTGGAAATTCCGTGCGAGTCCTTCTGGTCAATTACAGGAAGGCTTTTGATCTTATTGATCACTCAATCTTGATCAATAAAATTCGCCAACTGCCCATCCCAATCTATATCACAAATTGGCTTATTAACTTTTTGTGTGGTCGGAAACAACGCGTGAAACTTGCAAGGGACTGTGTTTCTGAGTGGGGTAACGTCCCTAGTGGCGTCCCACAGGGCACAAAGTTGGGACCTTGGTTGTTTATTCTCATGATAAACGATTTGAAGCTTATGGACATCACCCACTGGAAATACATCGATGATACAACAGTCTCGGAAACTATCCCAAGAAACGGAACCAGCCAAATCCAATCTGGAGCTAACGAACTTGAAATGTGGAACTCGCAGAATAAATTCCAATTAAATGTCCAAGAATGCAAAGAGCTTTTGTTTCAATTCCACAGAAATAGAGTATCCTTTGATAATATCCATCTTCTTGCGGGGTGTCCAAACCTGGTTCGCCAAGCTAAAATTCTAGGTGTTACGGTTAGTGATGATTTAAGATGATCTACGCATGTCCTAAACATAATAAAGAAAGCCAACAAGAGAATCTTCTTCATAGTCCAATTAAAACGAGCTAAAATACCAGCCAAAGAAATTCTTAACTTTTATTGTTGCTGTGTCAGACCGGTTCTGGAATACGCTTGTGAGGTATTTCACTTTGCTCTGCCCAAGTATCTCAGTGATAACATAGAACGAGTCCAGAGAAGAGTTACATCCATAATCTTTCCCGGTTTGTCTTACAGTGAGCGTTTGGACAAAGCTAACTTGACACTCTTAAGCGATCGTCGAAGGCATGCCTGCTCCAAACTATACAATCAGATAACTAAGGACCCTGCACACAAGTTGTCGAATTTGTTTCCTGCACGTCCACCTATCACCAATGACTTGCGTAGTATACGTGTCTTCCAAACACCAGTGATTAAAACTGATAGATTTTTAAAAACATTTATTCCTTCTTGTATTAAAGAGTTCTCTTAAGCCTAATATTCGTAGTTTTAACTTTAACATATTTGTTACGTTCTTTTATATACCATTTTTAGATAAACTTTAATGAATATTTACTCACAAAATTGGTCAAGTGAATGTATAAACTATTTAGTTATTCATTTAGTACAGCACATGTTACAATTATGTACTTAATTGCACGAGTGTGCATGACAGACAATGTTTTAATTGCACCAACTTGTGATTAAATTAACCTAGTTTTTGTTTAATTTAAAAATGCTGAAAAAATCTAAAAAGTTAGCCAATTGAAATAACAGCATTTCTATAACTTGCTAAACCTAGTCAGTTGTTATTATATCACAAATATCTGTCAACGTACACTCAAGCTCTTATTTACCACTTGAGTCTTCCACTCACCACGTCGCTTTATGAAAGTTTTGGATAAAATCCTATTTTAAAAAACTCAACCCTATACTTGATATGCTGAACATACACCTCTAAAATATCTCCTGCGGCAATTAGTGGGTGCAAATACTCGCATAGTTCAGAAGAAATATAACCAACATGTGTCCATCCTTTTCCACAGCCTAGATCAATTGCACTTGGGTCCATTGAATTCAATTGCTCTAGCTGATGTAGAGCAAGGTGTGCCTGTTCCAAAATGATGTTGGTAGTTTTTCTCATGAGCAGCACCGATGCACTTGAATGGTACAGCATGGGTGATTTCGTCCTCGTCACTTTCATATTGCATCCTCATCACTTAACTGGTCACCACTTTCTGCCCTATCGCTTTCATTACCATTTTCTGCCTTATCACCTTCATTACCTGACCAGGTTCAAGACCAGCCAACCACTCAAATAGATCTCTTTCTACAAAATCATAACAAGAAAAATTTTATTATTTTATACATACACTGTAATCTCTAAAATTAGCAATCTAATGCAAAAGTGTGTCACTATTCACAGTAATATTAGAACAGCACACAAATATGGCAATATTATTTACAGATGAAAATTGAAAAATATATAACTACTGTATGCACATATATAAAAAATCTATCCACAACTAGATACAAACAGGCTTCATACTTCAACAAAAATTTATTAAACAATTTGTTTAACTCAAAACATGTACATAATGTATCACAGTGACACAGTACATAGTAGACACACAATAGGGTCAAACTAAAGGCAATAAACACAAATCTGATATTACGCTATAATTTTGTACAGTGTATATTTATGAAATTACAGTACAGTACAGTACAGTACAGTACAGTATACAGTACAGTACAGTACAGTGCAGTGCAGTACAGTACAGTACAGTACAGTACAGTACAGTACAAGAACAAAAACAACAAAGCGGAAATTTGACAAAATAACCAGATAACTGTAATGCATTGTAGTATACCAAGTACCAACCTTGAATACTGCGCTTGTTTTCACGTTGATGATACACGGAGATTTAACGCCATCCAACTTAGAAATTAAATAGAGTCTTGCTATTGGGAATATTTATATAAACACAATTCCTTCGCTCAGACGGATTATTTATAAACTAAACTAAAATCAGTAAAATGACAGCACGTCCAATGCAATTTAAAAAAGGTAAACTTGCGGTAGTGAAACACAAGTCATAATGAAGATCGCAACAATACAGCAATATGCTGTTTTCACAGAGTATCTGACACTCTTGTCGTTCGAAAGCTTCCATATTTTTTTAGTCAGAGAGATGTTCACTCCTCGACAGTCAACAGTCAATGAAGCCACGCGTGGAATTAGGCGCTCAATGTCCATGATGCTTTGCGGCCTGCTGTCCAACCTCGTCTGGAAGGAGCGACAGTGTTGTTTTCAAATGTATAAATATTTGAGACGTGAATATTGAGTAAATCTTTGAGAATCTACGCAATATATAAATTGATGTTATGCATTACGGATATTCAATTAAGTGCTGATATTATTTAAACGGTATATTCATTATACAGAGCTAGGAAGGAGCTAGACAGGACTTTTTTTCAAGTGTATAAACACTTCAGTAAACATTGAGTCGAAAATCTTTGAGATTCTAGCCTCTAGACATTCAATGGAGTGCCGACATATTTTCACAGTATACTTATTATACAGAGGTAGCATGTAGGAAGGAGCGAGACAGTGTTGTTTTCAAACATATAAACATTTCAAACATGAATGTTGAGAAAATCTTTGCCGATTCTACGCAATAAATAATTGCTGAATGATGTTTATATGCATTACCAGCATTCAATCAAAAGTGCCTATCGATATTATTCAGACCGTAGTCCGTACACGAGTATTCATTATACATTGACTGTGTAAGGTGCTACACAGAATAGATGGCTACACTCAAAACAAAGGGCGAAAAATTGCATCAGATCAATAAAGCGTAAACAACTATTAAACAGAAGCGGGTGTTTGTACGGGTGTTTGTATGAAGAAAATAACTTGCGAAACTAGAGAAATCAGCTGAGTCAGAACTCTTTATTTAAACAAGAAAGACGAGGAGATAGCCAACGTGTTATCGCCAATCCCTTGGCTCGCCACCAAGCTTTATGCAATAGAAGAAAAAAGCAAGGAGGTTGCCAACGCGTAATCGTCACGGACCTTGTTGGCTTGTTTACTGTCTAGCACAACGGCATATTGTAAACACTGGACTGGACTTTGGACTTTGGACTTTGGACTATGGTCTATGGACTTTGGACTATGGACTTTGGACTTTGGACTTTGGACTTTGGACTTTTGATTTTGAAATTATATTATTTTTAAGATTTTCGTATAATTGTATTAAAATCTAAACAGAGAACGAAAATTTGCTGCCGAAAAGCGTGCTATACACTGCATGCACATGCATGATATAATATACAAGGTAAGAAATACTCAGCATCAGCTATATAGGTATACCAGCAGTGCAATTTCATAGATATAGCCTGTAGGATAGCAGGATTATCCAATATTTTGGGATTTAATATTTAAATTTTATATAATACTTATAGTATATATATAGTATTATATATATTATATTCTTCTTTATCATATAGATAATAGATTAATTATAGAAACAATAGTGACAAAAGTATCTCGGCAAATACAAAATATTGAGAAACTATAAACTATACAAGCGATTATTATTGCGCCTATTGAGTATTGCATTATGTACTGTTTAATAAACGAGCAGGAGTATTTTATTAGGTTTAAAGACACGAGCGCGCAGCGCGAGTGGCTTTAGACCTAATAAAACACGACCTGCGAGTTTATTAAACGGCTTCAAACACGACTACAAATTCAATAGATATACTGCCTTGTTAGTATTCTTTATATAAAAAATACTAATGAAGACACGACTACAATAGATCTGCCTTATTAGTATTCCTTATATAAAGAATACTAATTAGGAGTGTTTTATCAGGTTTAAAGCCACTGCACGTGACATATTATGGTTGACATGATTTGCCAATAAGCTTATGAATTATTAATCAGTGTTTGAAGTATCTATTGACCGTTCACCTTTGCATAATAGTTTATACTAGTACTGTATTGTGTAATTGCTTACTCCGTAGTACACGGTAACGTTTTGTTAATGTTACTCATTTTTGAAAGACATTCTTTAGCTATCCTTATCACTATGAAAGTGCTTCAGTTATTATTAGTGTTAGTAGATGGATAGGAATATTCGAACGGAAATTTACACACTTTTTAAGACCTACTCAGTTGTGTGTGAGAAGGCAAAAATCTATGTCTATGTGCTTCAGGTAGTCTAGCAACCATTTGCCACGTTTACTGTAACACTACCAATTAATGTATCATACATTCGTATTTTATAAAGTATGATGACTATGAGAGTTTTCGTGTTCATCATGGCTAAATACATTTATGGAAAGCTAAAACTGACACAGACAAAATACATTGTAAACACAGCCTATTTAGGCAGGCGCTCAACAGGTGTAAACTATTATGCAAAGATGAACAATACCGTCATTAGTATTTTTGCGCAAGTGAATAAATATATAACAAATCCTGCAAGTTGTCAAGTTGATTGGTCAAATTTGACAAATTCCCCTATAGGCTATATCTATGAAATTGCACTGGTAATGTATACCTATATAACTGATAGTATTTTTTACCTTGAATATTATATCATGCATGTGCATGCAGTGTAGCACGCTTTTAAGCAGCAAATTTTCGTTCTCTGTTTAGATTTTAATTAATACAATTATACGAAAATCTTAAAAATAATATAATTTCAAAATCGAAAGTCCAAAGTCCATAGTCCAAAGTCCAGTCCAGTGTTTACAATATGCCGTTGTGCTAGACAGTAAACAAGCCAACAAGGTCCGTGACGGTTACGCGTTGGCAACCTCCTTGCTTTTTTCTTCTATAGCATAAAGCTTGTTGGCGATCCAAGCGATTGGCGATAACACGTTGGCTATCTCCTCGTCTTTCTTGTTTAAATAAAGAGCTCTGACTCAACTGATTTCTCTAGTTTAGCAAGTTATTTTCAAAGTCCATAGTCCAAAGTCCAAAGTCCGTAGTCCAAAGTCCAGTCCGGTGTTTACAATAGCACAACGGTGCAAACTCGTGTTCAATTCAGTGCAACGATAACTCTACCAGATCTTACGAGAATAAATTTGTACACAGAGTTGTATCAAACGCGTACGTGTATCAAAATTGCTTTAATTAAACACTGCTATAACTGTGAAACTATTGAAATCTAAAGTGACATTATTGAATATATGCGAAAAGCTGAAAATGACACAACGTGACACTGGGAATATAAAGTCAAAGGTCATTAATGAGACTTGTTGTTGTGAACAATGTGAAACATGTCACAATTAGGTTAAAATGCGGAAACGGATGGAGCGGACCAACGGAACGGATATCGGGATAAATGCGGAACCGATGGGGATAAAATGCGTCCGTTTAATTATGCAACGTCGTAGTACCTATTATTCATAACATATCTAATACAGCTATTTCAATTAAAGTTGTCACTGAGATAATAGTCAAATATGCAATATGGGTGCTAAAAGAATGATGGGAATAATCATAGTTTAGAATAAGTTTAGCATGTCAGTAGCCTCGTGGGGATGCTTTTGCAAATGCAAATGAAGTTTTAGAGTATACAAAATTTGGTTGTTGGTGAAGCAATTTAAATTTCGAGTTGTCGCATGTAGCATCACAATAAATAAATAAATTGTATCAGTTCTACGAGGCACGACGTTCCTGATGTGTCAGACTTGTTTCAAACGTCGCGCTACTCATGTGCCGAACGTATTAAAAACAATCGATAAGCAGATGAGATGCCTTTGTTAACTGTGTATTTCGTAGTGTAAGTGTCTTCGACCCTATATAGTTCTTGCAGTGTCTTCTTCGATTTGAAACTTCACACTAACTTCACACTATCCCTAGTTACTTCTGAGGCCGTAGCAACCTGGGGGTGCTGCAGCCTTCCCAATAATTTGCTAATATAAATCATTCTTTTTTCAAAATCATGCAGACCTTTATCATTTAAATAATATACCTTTAGAATACTGACAATTGATTAATTTTAAGCGGCTACATTATCCATGACAAACTGCAAAGAAACATATTACCCATATTTTCGTGCAACTTCTCCAATATATCGTTAATTAAATATGCTTCGCCCATTTAGTACTACTAAATTGTAAATTTCGACATACTAAAACGCTGTTTTCTTACCATCAGAATTCTGTTGAAACTTTCAAAGTCCAGAAAATGGCATTGCAGAGACCCCAAATTTAAAAATTTCCTCGGTTCTCCGGCCCTCGTTTTCTGCCGCCAATAAACAAAAGCTCCCTACCCCACTGCTTCTGTAATATGTCTGTGCGTAAAATATGCGTATTTGTGTTTGTAAATTGCGTCTCCATTTTCCAGATAGCAAACACCTTCGTGGCTTTGTATGCCACGAAATGGTGGATCCAGCGCGTTTTGTTTGCGTGAAAACTAGCTTTAAAGTATCGTTAAATGTTGTTACATGCGGTTTCAATTTGCAACAGGAAAAAATAAAAAATTCGGACTCCGACCCCAAGAGTATGCCGACGTGTGCAGGAAAACTGATAAAGCGGATAAAAAGACTGGCGCAAGTAACTAGATTTAAAATTATCGTCGTTTAATCGGAGTTTTTAATTTTTTCTTGGTATTTCAAAATATACTCGCGTACTAGTGATTATAAGCGGTAAACTAAAAACAAGATTTTGAATAAAACGAGCGATGAAACAAAAACGAGTCGGGAGTGAGATTCGAACCCACGCCCACATTCATGGACTAGCCTACCTTGAGTCTAGCACCCTTAGGCGCTGTTTATATGGTCCTCGTGTACCAGGGACACCTTACCCCCCGAGACAACTTTACCGTGCGTTTATATGATAAAATTCAGAAAGGCATAACGCGGGAACTGCTCTGTTTTTTGTTCGTTTATGTTGTTTTTAATAAAATGTTACTATTGAGCATGCATAGATCTAAAAAGTTGCCCCTGGAGGGCGATGCAAATCAACGCAAACTGTTTACATGACAGAAGTTGTCCCTCCTACAAGGGTAATCCTGTTTCGTAAATAGGGTGTCCCTACCGCCAGGGTGACCCTAGCAGCCAAATATTCTTTCCGGATCTCAGCTTTTAATTGGGGGACTGAGCCTCTCTCCTCTTGGCTACGCCACTGCTGTGTTTATATGACTGCATTTATCTTGCCTCGGATCCGAAACGACGGTCTATGTGAAAAGTGAAGCGAAGATGGCGGAAATTGACCTCCAATAGCTTTGAAGGTCGTAAACAGCTAATTCCCGTTTTTTCTAACCATAGTCTTTCGAGATATGGTCTGAAAACTCAGTAAACTTTAAAAGCGGTTTGAATGAGCTGGGATTTTATGTTCAGCCGTACCTTACACCGTGCACATCTTTCGTTTTAGGTTCATATAATAGAATGGTTGGATGACTGAACAGAAACGTTGCTATTGGATTCTTGGTTCATTATACTGAAATATAATGTGTTCATTGGCCGTGCACCGTGCACAAAACTGCATAAACGCGAACAAAATGATAGAACAATGACTTTAGTGGATTTTCCAGACCCTGTCACGAAAGACTATGTTCTATAACGGATCGTATCGCTAACTGAAGTTATCAGTTCATAAAACCATAGTGTTTTCTTTAAATCGAGGTCAAAATGCAAAACGTCGGTACGCTCCTTGCCCAGCTTCGTGTAAACCGCGCAGACAAAAACAATAGAAAGGGACTGGAACTGACGCCCAATCAATAGCTCTTCAAGCTCTTCAACATTCTTCCTCAATTTCCGCCATCTTGGCTGCACTTTTAGGGCTTGTTTATATGGAAGCCGGACTGGCCCGCTTAGCGCGTGAGCCCGGTAAGCGGGATGAATTTCTCTTGTGTTTATATGAGAAAACTTTATGACCCTCTTGCCGGGACAATTTTGTTGTTTTGACAGTTGTTAAAAATAGCTTGCGGCGGTATCTTTGAACTCTCATCCCAGCAACCGGGCTAGCCCGCTTGTGAATGTTTATATGGAGAAATTTCCATTCCGGTAAGCGAGATCTTGCCTCTTTCAAGCGAAATCTCGGCAACTCGGCCAGCCCACTTGTCCATATAAACGCACGATAACTTTTACTATAAAAATATCTACACAGCAAGATCTCGCCTACCGGGCTGCCTCGCTTAGCGGGCCAGCCCGGCGTCAATGTAAACAGTAAAACAGGCCCTAATTAGACTTGGGTTCTCGCTCCAGATATATATGAAGTTCAGTGGAAATGAATGAAAGATTATACGTGATTGAATTTTTGCCAAAAGGTCAACTCTTTCCTGCCTTCTGGTGTACCACAAAACGCCAATAAGAACAATTCAACTCAGTTTATTGTGGTTAGTATCTTATTGTGCAGTTTTAATGCTTGTTTTTACAAGACTATCATCTTTTTGGGCAATATAATTATACCAAACAAACATCTAGACATTGCTACATTGGGCCTTTCAATTTAATATCCGAACCCCCTATGTCCCCTATGGATGACCGATATAATATGGCATGTAGTGCTCATTCCCTAGGTTACTTATTCTTTAAAACCATATCTAGGTTATATGTTGAAAGGCTGATTCCTTTAGGTCACTGTAATTTTTAGGAATCCCCCCCGGACTTCCCACCATCGATTATCCGATTCCGGCATGTAAAATTTTGACAAAGATACACAGAAAATCCTTGGTTTTGGATAAAATCAGAAAAGTAACTAAAGTTATATAAAGGAAAGAGTTTAGCCTTTATTTTTCGAATTTATATTAACTGACCATTTTTATCTCAGTACTTTCTTAAATACCTACAGCGTGGCAAAATAAACAAACATTTCGGGGATTCAATGATACAGTATATGTTATCTATGACTTTATACTGAAGGCTTTAATGATACTCTCACTTTGTATAAATTGTCTAATTCTAGCCTCTTCCGCAGTCATTTCGTGGTTCACTTACTTTACAAATTTACCTGCAAGAAATTTTGCCCGATAACTTAAAGGCGATGCGTGCGGCCGTGGCTAGTCTAATTCAATAATTGAAACATCTATATAAATTGATAAATACAGCAAAACAAGTTGCCAAAAAGTCTATGTCATTTATCTTGGTTATGTTACGATAACTGTGCTCATAGTTAAACCTTTGCAATTGAGTTGTTTGTTTGTCAAGACAAACGATAGGAATGAGCCAAGGCAAACGATAGGAATTCAAACTAAACTAAATATTGATGTATCCGCAGTTAAGCATTCAAGCAAAAAAAACAAAAGAAAATAAATAATTCATTTATATATTTTATTTATCAATTATTTAATCAATGAATTAGTGTGTCAAACAAGGAAACTATCAGTGCCGTATCTAGGACGATAATTGGGGGGTGGGGCAAATCTTCATATATTCGTGTTCTGCTTTATTAATTTCTTTTGAAATCAATTGTTTTTATGGTATGTGAAGACGAATATATAAAGATGTGTCCCCCCCCCCCAATTATCGTTCTGGCTACGACACTAGAAACTATAGAAGAAGAAAATCAGTGCACAAGGAATTTTTTACGGAAAGAGTTGAGTGAAAATTTCGTCAAAAATGTATTAATGCCATAATTGATATAGTTAAGGCACCGTTATTGCCTTTGAAACTATCAGTATTATTCATCAGGGGCGGCGGAACAGGGGGGGAGGGGGGCTAGGGGGGCTAAAGCCCCCCCAGAAGTAAAAGTGGGGGGTTTAGCCCCCCAGAAAATTTTGTTTTTTCTGAAAAAATTTTGATAATTAAGGAAAAATTTAGTGTATTTTTTTGAAAATTTAGGTATGAGGGGAAATATTTGCAATATTTTGTTTAAAAATTGTGTATTTCCGGGAAACTTTTTTGTTATAGGTGCGGAAAAAATTTTTTCATCCCTTTTCTTGTATATGTCCGGAAAAATTTTTGTACCTTTAAAATGGTACACTGACCGAATTTTTTTGGCGCCGGGGGGGGGGGAGTCACGGAAAAAACAATTTAGCCCCCCCCCCAAAAAAAAAATTAAATCTGTTCCGCCGCCACTGTTATTCATGTGGAAAATTTAAAATAAATTAATGTTAAATCAATGTTCGTAAATTGAATAAAGATTTGTCGTGATTTACATAAACTTCAGCTTTGATTTTCGCGGCTTCGGTTCGAGTTTGTATATCATATCAGATAAAGAGCGACTGCTCATGTTCAACTAGTACTTAACCCATTTGTCATTCAATTTACTATAGTTTTATATACATCTTTAATTTATACTCATGAAATGTAATATTATCTATATAACTATATTTATATACATTGTAGTTGGTAAAAGCAATTGAATTAGCTAAGAGCTTATAGTTAAATCGCGCAATCACGCAACCTACAGAAAATTCAGCTATCTACTGGCAGATAATAATAATAATAATAATAATAATAAAAGTCTTTATTTCGCTACTCAAATCAAACATCTGAGTTTACATATTAAGAATAAAAAATTAGATTCTTACTGTTATTTACATCAATTTTTAGTACTTTAAAATTCTAAGGATATAGATATATAGTTTATATAAAATTGAAAAGACATCTATTTATAAACGCGTTTTTGAACCTCTCAGTTTTAACAATTGGTAGTTCAAGTTCATGACCTCTCCGACGTAAAGGTCGATTTAACTTACTAGGTAAAAGATTGCATAAGGCATTCTTATCATCATTTATAATTCTTGACCATAATTTCTTGTCTCTGTTCGATATTGTTGCCTTAAAATCTGATCTGTTGCTTATATAACCATTTCTATAGGCACGATTGACAAACTTATCAATTTGACTTACGTATTTGTTGTACGATGCTCCACCCCAAACTTCAACTGCAAAGGTGAAGAGAGAGACTATAAGACTATTGAAGAGAAGATCCAATTGATGTGTAGAGAGCCCGTAGTGTTTACAAACCCTTAGAATATACATTCTGCTACTAGCTTTTTTCATCATCTCTTCGAAATGTTTATCCCATTTACCAGGTATGTCTTCCATCGTGACACCCAATAATTTGAGCCATTCTTTCCGTTTTATGGATGGGATGTGATAGGGAAGGGGAGTAGACACTTTTCCGCGGACTATCATTTCATAGGTTTTTTCCATATTTAAAGACATTCTATTCTCGTTTGACCATAGCTTCATGTTTTCTACTTCACCCCCAGCTGAATCTTCGTGATCATAAACTGGTGCTATTATTGCAATATCATCAGCAAATTTGGATAAATCATTGGAGAGACTCACCTCCTTGATATCATTGACCATTATAGTAAACATTATAGGCCCAAGTACAGTACCCTGGGGTACGCCACGATTAATGTCTAGAAATTCAGTTGTGACACCATCAACTTTCACTCTCTGTCTGCGGTTGTTCAAAAAGTCGATCATCCAGTTTATGATATATGGATTAATGGGTATTTTCTTGATTTTATTAAACAATATATCGTGTGGGACACTATCAAATGCTTTACTAAAGTCAAATGTGATTACTCTAACTGATTTAGCACCTTCATCAAGGCTTTTTAACCACATATGTTGATATTTTATTAGGGCCATGGTAGAATTATGGCCCTTTTTATATGCAAATTGATCATCCCCAATATAATTATACACTGTATCAGCGACTTCACTTTGATACACACATTTCTCAAATAGGCGCATAATGACATCTGTTAATGAGATAGGCCTAAGTTGGGAACATGAATTAATTGAGTTTTCTTTTGGACTGGGTATCACATCAGCTCGTTTCCAAACATTCGGAATCTTGCCACTCTTCAGAGAAGTATTAAATATTCTCGTTATAACAGGAGTCAATATCTCTGCATATGTCTTCCAAAACCAGTATGGTATGTCATCAGGACCTGATGTTGTGCGTTTCAATTTTCGCAGAAAATTGTGCACCATATCTAATGAGAGCGAGGGGATTCTGGTGTCCTTAGGGATCGACAGCAACTGGGGAGCAGTGTATACAGGGTCAGTATTTATGCCTTGAAAGTAAGTGTTTATTACACTTGGCTCTATTATAGAACTAACTGGTAAAGTGTTTCCTTTTCTTCCAGTCATGCTGTTAACTTTACTCCACCATTTCTTAGATCCATTCTTCTCATTTTTAACAGCATTAACCTGGTTGCAGTGGATAAGACGATTAATTTTATTCTGTAAGCGAGTAATTGTCTCTTCATCATTCGTTTTCATTGCTTGCCTTCTCTTTTTAACAAGTGTTTAACAAGAGGAGACATGAACGGTGGGTCACGCGATGATGATCGAACTTTTATTAGTGGAAAACAAGTTTCGAATTTAGGCCATAGAGTTTCGTAAAATTGAGTGGCCATCTCATCAGAGGAAAGCTCATCGTTTATTATTTTAGACCAGTCGACAGAGTCTAAATCATTAAACATTCTTTGTTTTCTATGGTCTCGCACGTCTCTGAAGAATAAATTTGTTCTTTCTGCTTTTATGGTATCTTTCTGAGATGTTATAATAATGTTATGGTCTGATCTTAATAGACCTTTTCTTACTTGTACTTTTTTCCAATAATGCGGAACGTTAGTTATAAAAACATCTAAAATATTGTTGCATCTCGTAGGTGTTTTGACCATTTGAATAAGGGATTGCTGGCTAAGTAGATCATGGATATTTAGTTTATTTATGTCTCCAGCAATAATAATATTCATATTTGGATCACGCAATAAAATTTGCTCACAAGAATCAATCAAATAGTCTATCAACTCTTTGGCGTCATAGCTATAATCGCCTGGGGGATGATAAATTGCTGCAACACTAAACACAGAGTTTTTAGTTATTATTCTCATCCAGATACATTCGAACATATTTTCTATTTCTAGTATGTTTTCCATTCTCCAATCATTCCTACAAAGTATCGCTACACCACCTCCACGTGTATTTTCTCGATCTTTCCTGGCAATACCGTAACCAGGAGGGCAGATCAGTGAACTTGGTATAGCTGAATGAAGCCACGTTTCAGATATAAAACAGAGATCAATGTTGTTGCTATTAAGTTCAGCATATAGTGCAGGATAAGCATCAGGCTTAACTAGCGATCTAGCATTCAGCACTAAACATTTAGGAATTTGTCTAGGTATGCTGGTTTCACTACGTCCAATAATTTTAACTTTAATTAGGTTTCTGCAGGCATGGCGTGGTTTAGATTTTTTTACTAAATATTTTCTTGCTGATATTCGTACTGGTATGTGATTAGCCATTATACAAGAGTTGAATGGGGTCCCTTACAGCTTTGGGTCTTAGCATTTTCATTTCTAGTGTGCGAGCCTGATTTTCGAACAGGCTCTTTTTGCTGCCATAGTTTACAATGGACAAATTTAGGCCAGAAATTCTCTTCTAATACGGATTTAGCAAATGTTGAAGGGATACATATTTTTGCAGACATTGTACCTTTTCTCCTACTTTGGAAGGTTAAAATGCTGCTGGGAACTATGTTCCTTTTAGTAAGGTATGTGTATATATGGTTCTCCTTTACGCCATTAGCAATGCCTGCATGATAAGAAAAAATTTTTATTTCTTTTCCGTTTCCTCTCAACACCGATAAAACCATCATCGTTAATCGTATCTAATTTTGGCGATTGTTGACCGTTTTCATTGTTATTATTATTGTTATTGTTAACAGATGGTAAGGATTCTAGAGTTGGTTCTAAGGATGATTCTAATACAGATTTAGACAAGCTCTCTTTAACTAATTGCGACTTCACAAAAGCTGCATAGGTTGGTTTTGTGTTATTATGTTCAATGTCATTAACTAACTCATATATTTTGGCATTATGGTTATTATCATTATTTATTTCTAAATCATTTGCATCTGAATTAGATATATGTTCACTTTTGTTATCACTCAGTTCCTCTGATTGTTCTAAAACAATGGGATTATCAGAGCTAGTATGTGTTTGTGAGTACTTTATACTGACATGTTTTCCATGCAAAAAATCATTTTTGCACTTACCACATGGATCCTGCGCATCAGATTTCATATGTGTTTGAATTTCAGCTACTATTGAGGCAAGCCGCTCAACGGATTCGGCCAACGAGCGAACAGTCTCGCTGTTTATCACCTGTCACCTGTTCAGTTTTAAAGTTTTCCATGTGCTCTGTGCTATCAATTTGAACACTTGACTGCGCTTGTCCCGCTGAAGTAGGAAGGTCATGAAGCATTACTTCGCCGTGGTTTATAGATATATTATCATCAACAAAATTCTCAGTGTTTGTAGCTCTGTCTACGCTATTATTCACGCCTGCAAAGTCACTGCTCGTATACATAGCTTTGATCAGTCGACCACGAACCTCCTTCGCGTCCCTTCCATCAACTGCAAGGAACTTCTTGTTTTTTAACCAGAGAATCGTAAGACCCTCCGACTCAAAAAGTTTCTTTTCACCGGCTGGCGATGACCACGTTCCCTGTAGGATAAGATTGTCCCTTACGAATTCTTTCAAGCTTTCATGATCACCAATCCAAGACAATCTTAGATTTGCCGACATGTTTGCCCCCAAATCGCAATATACATACAAATACTTACATACAGTTCTGCTGTTCTGTTCTCCAGCAATTTAAGGCTCCAACCCGCCGGAACACAACTCACAAGAACTCTAGCAGTTAAATATGCAGTGAGATATCAAATACTTGTGATTTGTATAACATTCATTTGTTGAGAACGGATATCAAAAATGACATCGTCCGGCATTAACTAATGAATCCAGTCCGCGTTTTCATCCCTGAAGTCCTATTTCTGAGTTCTTAATTGTTTTGTCAATTCTTGTTTCATTAATACATAGTATGTCAAAGTTCATTTCTGTTATGAGAATCCTGAGTTCGTCAATATGTTTAGTCAGACTGGTAATATTTAACTGCGCAATTGAAAAGCCCTTAAGTTTTGGATATAGTTTGCTTTGGTTATCCGTTGATACTGCACCGGAGTTTCTAATAGGTTCTTGCATCATTAGGTTTTGTGTATTAACATTTAGTCAATTTTGATTACTTACATACAGTTTGAAGTTCTTAGCTAGGACCGTCGAACCTCTTGGGTTTAAGTGGAGTCCATAGTTATTTAAATGATCTTTCTTTATATTAGAGTTCTTAATTAACCCCCAATTTCGCTCAGTACAAAGGTTAGCTAGAAGTTCATTATAAATATTTACCTTGTCCGCTAGAGTTTCATCGTCACATCTGGTTATAATCTCTGATAATGTCAGTTTAACATCTTTACTCTCCGTAATCATTTCTCCAAGATTGTCTACCGTTTTAAGTAGGGTACTGGGTGACTTGTTTTTCAAGTCATTTGTACCGATATGTAAAATGACTTCAGCTGGATTCGAGGCTAGAGTTGGCTTCACGTAATGAGTCATATCTTCTACATGCGCACCCGGGAATGTTTTTACAATGACTTTTTGTTTAAGGCCATGTTGAAGTTTTCTTGAGTTTATACCTTTAATCATTGAATCTCCCAGGATAGCAATCTTTCGCTGTTGAGCTGATGTTGTACTGCTTGGTTTCGGGTCTTGTAGTTTTCTGGTCGTCTTTGTTTTTGGTGTGTGATGTGGAAAGTATTTATTTCTACTCCCAGCAGAATTTACTAACGCTTTAGTTTCGTCACTATCAATGACAATTTCTGTGTCATCCTTGACGCGCAGGGCCGAGTATTTGTTGTTGTTGTTTAACTCAAGGTTTATTGGGTGACCTTTCGACTTGCCAGATACTGTAATCCATGGATGCTGTTGGGCTTCATGTTTGTCAGTTAGTGATTGCGTATTTCCTTCCGCAGTTTCCAAGTCGGCGTATAAGATCTTCAGCGCAGTTTTGAGGCTTTGTTTCTCGCTTTCTAATTCTTCAATCTTGGAGTTTAGGTCTGCCACAGAATGTGTGATATTGATGTTTTTCTCTCGAAGTAACTTGATTTCATTCTTTAGGTCTTGGTTTTCATTCGATAACAGGTTGACCAAATCATTGTTGGCAACACTCGCGTCGTTATTTGTTAAAGTACTGTTACTTTTGTCCATTTTAAGTTCGCTGACTTCAGAGACAAGATTACTGATTTTCAGGTTTGTTGTTTCAATAAACTTTTCCACTTTGATTATGAATTCGTTTTGTGGATGGTCTCTTTGTTGAATGGCTGCTTGCATGCTTGAGTGAACACTGCGCCCAAGGGGCCATTAGGCTTTGTCTGTACGGTATGTAAATTGTCTTGTTGTTTATCACAGCTTGACTTCGTTCTCACTTCTTCTTTGTTTTGTGTTAATAGCAATAGTTTATTTTTTACTTCCTTGCTCTTTTCTCCCCCAAATGTTAGTGAACCTTTCGATGAATACCACCGTATTATCAGCCCGGAATCTTCACACTTCTTGCAGTCCCCACCAGAGGAAGTCCAGTGTTCAGCCGAGATTTGTTGCATCATAATGAAATTTTTTGAGTGTTTAATGTGAATATTTATGGAGTTAATTTCAACAGTTGCATAATCCCCGAGCCGACGGCGCGAAGCGCCGTGCGAGGGTACTAATCCCCCCGGCTATTTACACCCGGGGAAACGAAAGCATTAGCGGAGTCAAAAGTTCATCAAATATCGCGGGCGTGGGTGACCAACCGTGAGTGGTCATCCTCACTGATCTCAAATATATGGCGGACTGTCATGAATAGCGGACACTGATTGGTCCAATTTAAAATTTGCATTATAACGACTGCATGACGACAGCGAAATAGCAAACATTTCTTGATTTGATGATTGATGAATTTTTTGCTCGCATTTTTGCAAGATTTTGTAAATTTCAAAAGTTTTCTCATAAAGAAAGGGCGAAAGAATCGGCTAAAAGAAGGGAGCCGACGTTAACGAAGGTAAGTTTGTTTTAAATATTGATTTTATAATGGTTTAAAACCCGACGGCCTTTGCGTATATGAAACAACTAAACAAGACAGCATATAATTTCAGTGTATCTTTAATATTGATTCCCTTTTTTATTATATTGAATTTTTTAAATAAAAAAGAAAGCAAAGTTATTTGCAAGCGAGAATTTGAAATCATTTTATTGCAAACTCAAAGTTTATCGATAAAGCCATTTAATTATAAAAGGCTGTTTAGTTTTATAAAGAACACTTTAAAACGTTTTGCGAAGCGTTTGTGGTTGAATTTTATCTTAAATTGAAACCCTATATTACGTATAATAACATACCTAACATATATATGTTGGGAAATTGATAATTTTGTAATTAAAAGTGATATTTTTAAAAGATTTGTAAGAATATTCTTAAAAAATTATCGTGTTACCATGACAACTGCTCTAGATACTTCATGTTCGAAAAATACAATGGTTTTGTCAGCAAGGCGAGGGTTTCTGCATGCATGTATTTTCTAGTAGAATAGTAATTAGGTTGTTATTGTACAAACGAAACTGTAGCAAGGTCAATTAATTAACCTGCCTAGAAACACATGATAAATATTGAAATTAAACACTTATTAAACCTGAACCTGCAGTAAGATATAGGGAATGGGGTTTGAAATTAATCAGCTAGACCGATTAATTAGCTAATTATACATCTTAATCGGCCACCGATTAATCTAATCGGATCGGCTAATCTGCTATTTCAGTGATCGGCTCATCTCTATATAGATTTGGGGAGGTAGGCAACATGAAATCCCCCCAACTGTATAAAATAAAGGACACTCCCTAGACAATGATCCTATTAACCATTCACCACATGTGGGGGTGGAAGGATTGCATTTTGCTATGACACTGTATAAACCCACCTGATATAAATGCTTGTGGAGTTGCAGCATTGTCTTGATCATCAACATTAATAATAAGATGGCTGTCTTGAACTTGGTTGATTATTTCGTTGGGTAAATTTGTTTTTTTCCTCAGTATCACTATGACGAATGGTGCGAAAAAAGAGGGTACCATAATTACGAATATCACTAGGTGCAGGAGTAGTTTTCGGTAACTCTTTATCGCTATCATCAGAATTGTCTACATCGTCTAGTGGGAGGAGGTAAAATGTAAGCCGTTTATAATCTTTGCCAATTGCCCGTTTGTAATTTGCCAATACAAAGGGCTGCGTTGTCCCTGGAACACAGCGAACTTCTCGATAGTCAGGATATAATAAGACGTAAGCTACCGTGTCATCAAACGACTGATCGAAGCTGGAATGCTTCTCCACAGGCTTTTCAACGATCTGTTCTTTCGTTGCTGTTGAAGTTACGGTTATCATGTGCGTCTTACCACGACGAGTTTTTATTGCTCCGTCTGTTTGGCTAGCAAGACCAACTTTTATATCGACGTTAGTTGTTTTTTTTCTCACTACTTGTTGATGAAGAGTCTTTCTTTTTTTTTTGCCTTTGGAGGCTTACAGCCTTGTTGACGTTGGCTCTCGCGTAATTTGTAAAACTCCTGGAATGATACAGTGCTGCTAGACGAGCTGCTGGAGGTGCTAGGATCATTATGTCGAACTCGAGGATTACTAGATCTCGAACTGCTGGCGCCACTGGATCTCTCGCTATCGCTAGTTTCACGCCTCGATTCACAAGTCACAACTGAAGAAGGACTCGATGAAGTTGATGCTGTGCTTCCAAGCAAACGTGTCACCTCTTCTCGTACCGCTTCGCGGATTTCGCTTCGTATATTTGACATTTTTATACGGTATACATGTAAATTACAGAACCAAACAGAACCACTAGACTCACGAGTTGTAGCCCTCTAGCCGACTGCTTTCAGAGGCGCGAAAAAATGCAAAATATCACATTTCCACAAACATTCCTTCTTTCCCACAGAATATTCCTTTTTGTAAATTAATACTTTAAAACTATATTCCACACATAATTTCGATCTTTATGGGTGAACTACGTAAAGTATTCCTCCTTTAGTTTTCTAGTTTGTTTGGAATTTTACTTATTGTGGTGAAAAAATTAAAAAATGTTGTTAGATATATGGCAAAAATATAATTTTCCTAACTTCCTGTTCTGCTCTTTATAGCATTGTCAACAAAATAATCTGCCAATCACATGCTGAAGAACAGAACAGGAAGTATAAAGGAGGAAGTCCTAATCGCATTGCGCGCGCGGTTTAGAGCGTGCAGTTTATATTTTGTTTGCAGTGTGCAGTTTATATTTTGTTTGCAACGTGCAGTTTATATTTTGTTTGCAGCGTGCTGTTTATATTTTGTTTGCAGTGTGTCGTTTATATTTTGTTTGCAGTGCGCAGTTTACTTTTGTTTGCAGCGTGCCGTTTATATTTTGTTTGCAGTGAATATTTTGTTTGCGCTAGTATTTAAGGTAGTATTTACCTTTGTGTTTGCAGTGATTATGCTTAGTTTGTTGTGAATTTGCTTTGATTGTCACATTTCAATTTATGAATGGTGTTGTCCCTTCTGGGCCACCGTAATTTTTTTATGATCTCACAAACGTGCCTTCTCCCAGTCCTCGGAATTAGATTTACTAACGGAGGGTCATATTACAAACACACGTAGTTTCAAGTTTCAATAGCCTTTGAGTTTGGCTCATAAAATCCTTCGCAAATTGAAGTGATATGATACCAATGACCGATCCAATATAACTCGATGTTTGTGAATCAAAATTCTTAAGCAAAATAAAGAGTGATATTTCAATTATATTTTGTAAAATGCATTTTTTATTCAATGAATTACAATATGCTAAAAATAAAAATAAAAGGACAATTGCAATGCAAATCATCCAAATGATATTGTTTTAACAATCCAATGGTAATGCTCTATTCTGGCCCTTTTTATAATGGGCAATGCATTTATAAATTATTAATACAGTAGGAAAGCTATAAGGCCCGAAAGCGCATTGTAAGTTCCAAGTTGATTGCATGTAAAAATGTATTAAAGCGTGTTATATTTCAACTTCGCATGAATCAAATTTCCGACGTACCCCCCATTTGCACTCGAAAAGACTGTTTTTAGCCCTCTTTAAGTCAAAATTTCCGAAAATTTGTCAATTTTCCGTGAAGGTTGGGGGGGGGGGGGCGGCCGGCCCCCGCCCCACCAAGATTTCCGCCACTGCTTAGTGCCTTCTCGTTGTTGAACAGAACAACATTAAAACTGTGGCAATTGATACACCAGGCGGAAATCTTAGTTTAAAGATAAAGTACTTGCTTTCGCTTATCCACATATTTCCATAAGTGTTGTTTTCCATCCCTCTTTTCGCCTTTCTAGTTTCTTTCCATCTAGAGACAGGATTCCGGTTGCCCTGAGATCACATGTTGTGTATCAGTTCACGTGTCAATGCTGTAGCGCATTGTATGTTGGCCAAACACGCCGACACATTCACACACGTATCTCAGAGCATATGGGAATCTCGCCTTTGACTGGAAAAGAACGCTCTATCTCAACCATGTCTGACTATAGTATACTCGCTCACTAACACATGCACAAACACCCAGTCTCCGCTTCTGACTTCAAAATCCTATCATCAGCCACACTTCTGAGTAGGATCTTCTTATCCGTGAAAGCCTATTAATATCTCAACTTAACTAATGCTAAATGCTAATATTAGATCTAACCCTTAGGGTTGGGGATAATATGATAATATTAGATCTAATCCTTATTTTCCTTATAGGCCGTAGGATGAGCATCCAAAAGATGCAATTCCGTTGCACCCCTCGTGTAATTACGTAATTTTCGCATGAATAAATAGATAAAAACTTACTTTATCAGAATCCGTTGCTCCCCAAGCGAAACAGTTGCACAATTGGGAGAAAAATCCCTCCCAAGTTTGATATTTTCGCGCTTCGAAATATTCGAACCGCCATTGTTTTGGTAGCAAATACGCATGCGCAACTCAGCCAAACTCGCACTGCGCACGCGCAGACTATAAAAATAGATTCTCACTGGGGGGTTTCCCCGATTTCCTACACAAAAACAACAAAATAAAATCACGGAATACTGACCAATACTGATAAACCTTGTAATATAAATACACCCACATTAAATATTGTTAAAAACACATTGTATATTTTGCTTGCTCATATGCTAAATCCATAGATATAGGAGTTCTCCTATATCTATGGCTAAATCACTTCAATTCATTGGCTATTGTTTCAAAATACCGTTTTAACGTTTAATTCTACTTTATATTAACATCCTAATTCAATATAAATTTGCGTGAGGTAAAAACCCACCTATATCAAACAGGATGAAGAATAAAAAGTATATATACATACAATTCACACGATCAAGGAACAAACGAAATATTTCGCTAAACTTAAAGCCTTGGCCAAACGTAAGAAATAATGTCGCGGAAATATTCGTGATTTTTAATTGGCTTTTATTGCAGACGCAAAATTTGCTTCCCAGAAAGCAAATTATTTCCTACCAAATTCAGAAGCATTTTATGAAACACTCTTTATCCGTTTGCCGACGCTAATAAGACAATATGACATACCGAGAGATTGGAAAGACAAATAATATGACAAACAGTGTTTCCCAGTTCATCCTGGGCTTTAAGAGATATTTATATAAACTTGAAATTCATAATAAAAAAGATAAATTGTGGGAGGAAATATAAAATCCATAATTTCATTATAGCTATCTATAATTGAAAGAAATTTTTTCATCTTTGAACTCAGATTTTCATCAGAGCAATAAAATCCCACTTATTGGATCCTGGCCAAGGGCTTGCACGCTCAAAACGAGATTGCATGTATTCTGCAATAAGCTGTCCTGGCTTTTGTCTGGTAAAGTTCTACTTCTTGTATTTGAACTATTACATGTATTATTTTTATATTGTGACATAAGTTGGTATTTAGCCACTATCTAGAATAACAAGGAACGATTCAGCCTGGTTTTTTGTGTCCACACTAGTTGACTTTTTCTTATACATTTGCTGCTGTGCGTTTCAGCTCCTCCACTTACCCTGTCCATGAGAGGGATATATGTGTTGATAATATAAATACTGTGGATCCGATTGAGAATATCGAATAAGTAAATAAATACTGATCTACTCCACTGATAATACCTATTATATGTGACTTACCACCATTGTTCGCCTCAAATCATTAATAATTCACGAGCAAATTAGCCAACCATATTGCTTTATTTTGCTCACATGATAATACTAGATACCTTATGAAGTATATTGATCCTGTAGTGTCCTACTGTAGGACTGGATTAAAATTCATTCAGTCCTTGAACTGGATCAAAATTAATTAAGTAGTGATTTATTCGTATGGATGTCATTTCAAATCCTCCAATTCGGACTGGACTAGATTTCAAGTCCTCACATTTTGATCCAGTCCTCTGCTTCGCCTCGGACGTAATCAAATTGCATGGACTTGAAATCTAGTCTAGTCCTCACCTCATAGTCGGATTTGAAATATTATCCCTTGTCAAATCAGATGCCAATGGTGGCCAAGGAAGATTCAGTTTTGGTATTTCTTGCACCTTTTGGTGAAGAATCAATGCAGCATTGTATAGAATTTGTAACTCATTGACTTTAGAATTTCCCTCAGTTTCTGTGTTGGAATTCACATCATCATAATCAATGGTACAGCTCTCTTCATCAAAGTCCTCATCATTGTTTTCAGACTTGGGGTCTGTTTATATGGAAGCCGGCCTGATAAGCGAGACAGCCCGGTAAGCGAGATCTCGCTGTGTAGTTACTTTTATAGTAAAAATTATTGTGCGTTTATATGGACAAGCGGGCTGGCCCGGTTGCCGAGATCTCGTTTGAAAGAGGCTAGATCTCGCTTACCGGGATGGAAATTTCTCCATATAAACATTCACAAGCGGGCTATCCTGGTTGCCGGGATGAAAGTTCAAAGATACCGCCGCAAGCTATTTTTAACAACTGTCAAAACAATATAATGTAACAATTTGTCCCGGCAAGCGGGATGAAAGTTTCTCATATAAACACAAGAGAAATTCATCCCACTTACCGGGCTGTCTCGCTAAGCGGGCCAGCCCAACTTCCATATAAACAGGCCCTTAATTGACATATGTTCCTCAACCAATTCAGAAGAATCCAAATTTTCCACATATACAATCTCACTAACATTTCTCATTTTCAGTACACAGAACACAAGTTGGGGATAACTTTTCATCAGTCATTGCTTGATTTTAAAAGCTCTATATATAGATGCATCCACATTCTCAGTGTCCTTAGCAATGATAACAAATTTCTCCAGCAAATCTTTCATATACTTTATTTGCTTATTTCCGATGACCTCTATCTCAATTACTTTTTTACAGAATACATCATAAGACTTCTCGTACACTGATGCTCTTGTTGCTTCTTCGTCTCTCTGGTGAGAAATATTGTATAATTGCAGTAGCAAACTTTGTGATAGCAGATTTCCAGAGCTACACAGTCTTTCCCATGGATTTGTACGAGTATCCGTTGATCATTCTTTCTCTCGGCAGCTGTACGAAGAAGACCAGCATAATTGTTTCTGCCAACATGAGTGAGGTTCTTCTTCTCTTCTTAGTTGCCTGGTATGAAACAAAATAAATTATTAAACTAAATATCTACTAACAACAAGGTTGGATGTTTGTAGCATAGAAACTACTTTACCCTAAATAAACTTAATTGATCAAAATTCAATATATTTTAAAACCAAACCTGAGAATGTTGTGCACATTGCGCTAGTATTATACCTATCAAAATGACCATACCTTGTCTAGTGAGAACCACGAGGCGTCTCTTCCACAAATAATACATATCTTTGGAAGTACATGCGCGTTTCTTTTAGGCAGGGCGTATATTTGTAGCTTCTGCGACTGATTGACGTGTAATTTTTCGCCTTGGTTCTATTGCCTCCACTTCCTCGTGTGATTCTTCGGTAGAAGTTACAGTTTTACAGCTAGTTCCTTCTCCTTTTTCTTCTTTTCTCTGTTATCTACAGATCTTCTCTTCATCACAAAATCTCTTCCAGCATTTCATATGATGGTTCCATTCTAAGTTAATGGTGTCAGGGTTCTTCTCCATGTATGAATTGACAGATGTTCTCGTACGATTTCTTAGGTATTTCAGCATATTTTCTGTGTTGGTGCAATGTACTCAGGTGAATAAGATGCTTGTGATGTTACTCTGAGTGTATATCCACACCGGGCAAGCTTGAAAAATATGCCTGACCACGGTAGCTCAGTTGGCAGAGCATTGGGCTAGCATTCCAAAGGTCGTAGGTTCGATTCCCACCGTGGTCAGGCATATTTTTCAAGTATTTCAGCATGTTCACATTTAAGTTTGGCCCATTTTGACCTAGGCTCAAGAAATGTCTTAAGTCTTTGGCGTGTAACTTTGCAAAGTTGCTCCGTAACGCCAACAAAATGCATAAAACATGAGGATAGTCGAGTTTTATAAACATCTTCAGCCATGTTTATTTGCATAACTGAGCGGTGTTTCCACTTTGCAATTGCTAGATAGTATCACAGTTTAAGCAGCTGGGAAATTTGTTGTCGCTGTGCAGAGAAATTGCTGGCGCACGCGATATTTCAGAAAAATTCGAAAATTTGAAAAAAACAACACGAGTGAAATTTCAACTGATGATTTTGCATTTTTAAGACGGCGATCAAGGAAATTAAATTGTAGGACAAATTTCACTAACATCTCAAGTATGGAAAGCATCTACAATATCAGCATTTTAATTTTGGATTGATTCAAAATTCAGGCGATAAAGTTACATAGCTAGGAGTTGGCTTTTGTGCTCTTCGAATGTCCATTTTGATTCGCGGATTACCACAACTTGTTGGTCTCATGGGTGCCAAAATCGACATAAACGTAAACCGGTAACCAAGAGTTATAAAACAAATAGCTTTTCAAAACGATAAACTTTATTCAGTTAAAAGGATGAGGATAAATAAACATGCTACTTCGTGATGGTGATTTTGAAGCAACTTTGTCACATATATTTTAAAAAGTGGGATAATGAATCAAATTTTGCTTTTTTCAATCCCAAAAATAGGTACGCGACGCGTACATGTATCTGCGAAAAAACTTTGATTCACATTTTGTATTTTCTTGAAAGAAACTGAATAATGAAGATGACATGGGACAATTGAAATATTTCATCACTTATTATAATAGCAGATAAGATTTAAAACAGGGCTGTACACAGCGGGGAGGGCAGTAGGGCAAGTGCTCCCCCCCCCCCACCCCTGCACCAAGAAAATTTAACTAACTTTATAATGTGATTATGATTGTAACAGATAATTATGCAGTCAGAAAATAAAAATTTCATGCAAACAATATTCAAAGTGTCTATACAGCCGGCTATTTAGTAAATTGTCACCTGTCAATTCAATCCATACTCATCAAATTTTCAAAACTTTATTGTAATCATATGAAGCAAAAGTTATGTCACTTGTTGTTTACACTTGCCAATGTTAACTGTTGAGTAACATACACCAAATATTTGGTGAACATGTCGAAGACCACTGAATAATTGAGAATGTTTTGAAGGTCATGAGTGAAGTATATAATTAAATTCCAGTTCTGTGCACAGTTAATGATATACCACACTGTTCGGTTTAACACGTACAGCACATTCACACAAAACAATCGTGTTGTGGGAGATTATCGGTTTGAGTAGAAGGTATCACAAGTTTAGTTTTGTACATTGTGTGTCACTGATCAAATCCACCATATAATATATGATTACTCATTGTAGCTGTTAAGTTATTTTCCATACTAATGAATTTAGGTAAGATTGTCTTGCAAGTTGGTTGTTCTGACAAAATTATCCAGCCAATATCCACTACATTTATTCTTCATTCTTGTATTAATCTCTAAAGAAAAATATTTATGTTAGAAAGCAAAATGACAATGTAATGAGGCTCGGGAGGGGGAGGATTCTTTTATTTGAAAATGTTTGTAAACAATTTTGTTTAATTAACTCTAATGTGTAAAACCAAAATGTGTAAGTATTTTAACTGATAACATCTTCAAACTTTGCTCTAACACTACATTTGATGACAGCTTTATAGTTGGACTGTTGTTTTAAACAGAGTTATGGAGTCAATATACAGAAATACAGGACCAGGATTCAATTCAATATCTCCTGAGAATATTTTCACGGTTTAAAATATTACAGAAGTCACAGAAGGATTGTTTTTACACAGGATTGTTTGTATAAATCTTTTGAACTATGTTGATAAATGGCTTAAAATATCCTCGAAAATATACAATATTTTATACAGTATAATATATTAATAAAAAAATTCCAGAGTGCATTCGATTCCATGTAAACTCTACGCCGAAGATACGGCAATATTAACTATAGATAGTATAGTAAATATTTGCCGAACTGGCGAACTCGTGTATTATAAAATATGTGGGACATATATTTGCACAAATTTGGTATTTAAATATATAATATGTGGTATTTGACGACTTACCAGATGAGGATAAGATTCCATGTTGATAAATAACTTCGGAATAAAAAAACCCCAGCCAATTCAAGATAAATTGATAAAAATATCAAGATATTTTTGAAAGAATATAGACACGATTTATACTCGAGGCCTGACGAGGCTAAAGTATGCCCGTTTGCAGGTTAGATGCGGGCACAATGTAAACAATTGATGTAAACTGATCGCTGATTGGCTTAAATTATATAAGCCCGTCGCTGAATGGCTATATGCTAACATACGGTACGGTACGGTCACGGCACGTTTGCGATAGCATATATATCTGCTTCGCAGATACAAAAATAGGTACGCGACGCGTACATGTATCTGCGAAAAAACTTGATTCACATTTTCATCACTTATTATAATAAATATAATAGCAAATAAGATTTTAAAGTCAAACATAGTACAAATCTAACAAGGCTGTAGACAGCACCACAGAATAAGAAGGTACAGCAGAAGTGTAACACAAGCAAGTATTTGTCCGCGTTTTTACAAGTGATTCGTCATCAATCACACCATCCTGGCTAGTACAACCGGCACTTGGCATCTACCAAAACCTGATAAAAACTTCCGGTTGTACTAGCCAGGATGGTGTGAACGAGTTAAAATTTTCGTGAACGTAAAACAATAAGGGAACCGACTCGAGTTACACTTCTGCTGTACCTTCTTATATTCTGTGACAGCACGGAGGGCAGCAGGGGCAACTCACCCCCCCTCCCTCCTGCGGAGAAAATTTAACTAATTTTATGTGATTGCGATTGGGTCATTCCAGAAAACATCCATACCACCCCCACAGAGGAAATAGGAAGTTAACCCCCCTACTCCCTTCTCATGTCCTAATACATTTACTATTATCATAAACAATTTTTTCTCCCCTCTCCCTCCGGACGGCAGAAATTTCCTCTGTGGGGGGAGTACAGGTTTTTCTGGAACGACCCATTCTAACTCGGATAATTATGCGGTCAAAAAATAAAAATCTCATGCAAACAATATTCGAAGTGTCTATTTAGTAAACTGTCACTTGTGAATCCATACCCATTTTCAAAACTTTATTGTAATCATATGAAGCAGAAGTTCTGTCACTTGTTGTTTACACTTGCCAACATTAACTGTTGAGTAACATACACAAACTATTCGAGGAACATGCATCACTGTAGCAAAGAGTCAATCATATATCAAAGACCACTGAATAGTAGAGAATGTTTTGAAGGTCATGAGTGAAGTATATAATTCAATGCCAATCCTGTGCACAGTTAATGATATACCACACTGTTCGGTTTAACACAGCATATCCACACAAAAACAATTTGTGTTGTGGTAGAATATCAGTTTGAGTAGAAGGTATCACAAGTTTAGTTTTGTACATATTGTGTGCCATTGATCTGATCCATCCATATAATATATGATTATTGTAGCTGTTAAGTTATCCATACTAATGAATTTAGGTAATATTGTCTTGCAAGTGGGTTGTTCTGACAAAATTATCTAGCCAATATCCAGTACATTTATTCATCATTCTTGCATTAATTTCTAAACAAAAACATTTATGTTAGAAAGCAAAATAACAATATAATGAGGAGGGAGAGTGGGGATTCTTTTATTAGCATTTGAAAATGTTTGTAAACATTTTGTTTAAAAACTCTAATCACTGTTAAACCAAAATGTATAAGTATTTTAACTGATAACATCGAACAGAGTTTACTACAGAAATACAGGACCAAGATTTAATTCAATATCTCCTGAGAACATTAGTTTCTTGTGACATTGTTCATTGTCATTGACAAATATATTGCCTGCTATGTTTTGACTGTTTAAAATATTACACAACAAAATGATTGTTTTACTGTATAAATACATAATAAGATAATAAATATGTCGTATTTGACTACTTACCAGATGAGGATAAGTTTCCATGTCGATAGTAACTTCGGAAAATAGCGCAAACAAGACAAAATCAAGATATTTTCGAAGCCCAAATGTGAAAATGGCAAAGAATAACACGAGGCCAAACGCCGCCCGTTCGCAGGTTAGATGCGGGCACGATGTAAACAATTGATGTAAACGAATCGCTGATTGGCTTAAATTGTCTTAAATTATATAAGCCCGTCGCTGAATGGCTACGTGCTAACATACGGTACGGTACGGTACGGCACGTTTGCGATAGCATATATATCTGCTTCGCAGATACAAAAAACATAAACATACCTTTCGCCGAACATATCTTCGGCCCCTTGAGACGTATGTTCATTTTGCTATTCTTGATGAATTAAGCATTGAAAATACCATGTATAGTGTTATTTTAAAGTATGACTTTTAGTGCCGAATTTTACATTTCTGGCCTGAATTTGCGATAATCCCAACCGGAAATACGATTAAATATCGTCAAAACAATGCCACGTTTGTATCGCGTGTCTCTGTAAATGCCAGAAATGGATTCTACAGGTCAAAGTGCACGTATACGCGTGAGTTTGACGTCATCCCGGCTAAAGGAGCTCCTTATTGGCCACGTATTGCGTAATACACGCGCGTGCGAGTAAAACCCGATACTTTGAAAAATTCAAAATAAATATTTCTACTCGCCGTATTCATACGAAACTTTCTACACGAATGCGCTTGAATACAAAGAGTATTTTACTCATATAGCCTTTCCGAAAATGACGAAAGGTTTAGAAAATATTCAACTTTTTCTCTTTTCCCGTTTTAATGTTTGGCCAAGCGGTGAAGTATAAATATATGATTGTTTCGGTTTATGTAATGTTTTGACGGCACTTGACCCCCCGTTCGAAAGGTTATTTTATGAGGATTTCAATGGTGGGTTTTATTTTAAAGGGGGGGGGGTAAATACTCGCCGAGATATTTACATTTAAAAAATTGAATCGTAATGTAATGCGAAACCACGCGCTGAGAAAGAGAACGTTCGAGAACCTTAGAGATGAGTGATAGCAGCGAAATTGGTCGATAGTTTACGACGTAAGAAAAATAGGTGGTAAAATTACTTGCTATTTTTCCCCTACAGAGAATAATTGAGAATTAAAACACTCTTGAAATAAATATATAGATCGAGTAAATATTTTCCCGCTATTTTTACTGCAGAGCTGGCCATGGAGTTATATTTACTCTTTCAGTGCAGTACATTTTGGGCAATGTATAGCAACGTAGAGTAGCTTTAATATTCAATAACACCAAATATCACGTTTACGACCAGATAAATCCTTGTCAGAACGGTTTCAAGCCTTGTAGGCCTTTTAAGAATGTAGCATTCCATCATCAAGATGTGGCCAAGTTTGAATGTCATCTTTCCAATATTCATCGCATAGAGTGTTAGGATCGCTCTTAATAATATCATTAGTTTGTAGCCTTTGTTGGTATTGCTTCTTAATTAATACTATCAAAAATTTGTTCCTGTGTAAATTTATTTGGAGCACCCAACTCATCAAAAAAATGCTTTTCCCCTCTCTGTAAACCCAACGAAATCCTCGCGGTATTCAAGTTTGTCCTTTGTAGCCATAAACTGCCAAAGTAAAATATTATTTGCAATATAATCTCCTATGAGAACATAAATTATAAACAACTAAAACTCTCAATATCTCTCAATATATACCCTTTGGATTCGCTTACTTCTATAAGTTCATCTCTTATATCTATGTCATATAAAGGTGAGATTGACATTGGTATCAGGTTACACTCTCGCACCTGGACGTCTTTCTTGTTTCCCGACAGCTCTGTCGTCTTGTTTTTAAACATGATTCTTTTGTAATGTTGTTTTGTTTAAACTAACAGAGACGTAAAAGCCCTGTTTTCGGCGTTTCGTTGTCGTGAATCCAATGTAAACAGCTCGCCGAAAGGTGTCGAAAAAATCAGCGTATTCACGGATTTCTTCCAATCAGATTCCATTGAAATCTTTACCAGTAGTTTGAAAATACACACAGATCAGCCAGAATACAAAAATTTGGACTATGTTTTAATTAATATAGCATGAGAAAATCAGCAAAATGTCCACACAAAATTATCGCTCACTCATTAGTAAAATATATGGCAGCCGTGGCTTGGCCGCGCGCTCGCCCCAATGTTTTGCACCCCCGGCAATATGGCGGAATAAACCTTGAAAGGGCCTATTACCCATTCTGCTGAAACTCTAGCTCTTTTTGGTGGCATAACTTCTTTAGTATAAACCGAAGAAACAATGAAGTCGATCAAGAATATTTTGTAGAAAAAATACTAAATGGCGACCATGTTTTTTTACCAGGCCAATATATTATGTGTTACATGAAGTGTAACACAGGTGGGTTACAAGCCTGCAATATAGTTTAGAAAACACAGTATTTATACTAAATTGGTTTCATATTCTGCAATATGAATATGGCAATGTTCGGTGTTTGCTCAACCTTGAAGGTACAAAGAAATATGTGTATTTGTATATATAAAAATATTATAAATACGTATTTTATATTATATAAGTATTTTATAATATACTATATTGTATATTATACTATATTTTACTATTTTATATAATATATTATGGATATTCTACGATATGATACGTCCGGATAACCATAGGCAGCCCAATGTTATGGTTGCCTGCCTGCGCACGGGCGAGGCATTGTATAGTTGTAGGCATTGTATAGTCGCGCGCCGGCGGGCAAGTGAGGCAACCATAACATTAGACTTGCTCCAAGTCTCTCTTTCATTGTCATATCGATCCACTATAGTGTACATTACATGACGCATGTAATGTACAGCATAGTGGATCGATACTATATGACAATTGAAGAGAGATTTGGAGCAAGTCTACCATAACATTGGGCTGCCTATGGGATAACCGGCTTTGAATTTTCAGAAAAGCAAATGGTTCATTTGTTCGGGAATGACGGATAAATATTTATTTGGGTGCGCTCATTGTGTGCACCCCGGTACAAATAGGGTTAAAAATGATTACACTGTGTATTAAATATACGGTACAATAGTCTCTCAATAGTCTCTCTCAGCCATTCTTTGAATAATATTTGTCATCATGTACTCCTCCACACAAGTTCATGAAGAGGAATAAAATCAAAACAGCAACTGCAAGGGAGACTACTTGAGCAACGGTCAAATCTTTTATGAGACAATGATGGCACTGATGTATGAACCATGAACGGAGCCGTAATATTAAACTGTATTAACACAATTTTTGTATTGAAACAAACAAATTTTGTTTCATACCCCTCTTTAAAGTGATAAATTTATTTCATACTCCATCCAGATCCCTGAAAAAAATTTCCTACCCCATCCCAATATCCTCCGCCCCGGGATAGCACTTACTTTATGACCGCTCCCTTACAGTAAAGTCATACATCAAAGATAAGTCAAACGACAATATATTTATGTCTTTCAATGAGCACTATTTAGTACTGTGTTTATACCACATTTGTAAAGTTTATAGACAGCTTTCGCTTTTAAAAAAGGTTTAATTTCCTGCGGCTTTATATATATTCTTAATAACACAACTGAGATTTGATTTTCATATAGCCGTTCAGCAAATGATGAAAAGTTCAAGATATATTCAAGATCTTGAGGGTATGAAATCTAGAAACTTAAGCTGTTGCTCATAATCTACACTATTAATTTTTATATAGCTATGTAAATAGTGTTCTGTAGTCCTTGTCTATAATGTATGTCTACTTATTGTATTGTATTGTATTGTATTGTATTAGGTTGGTCTTCATATGAAACTCATGTCCTGTTGACCATACTTTCAATCATTGTTATATTTTTTGTATGATTATAAAGTTAATAAATAAATCTTTGGCCAAGCGGTGAGTAAATATATCAGTTGTTCCGGTTTGTGAAATGTTCTGACGGCTATTGACCCCCCGTTCGAAAGGTTATTTTGTGAGGATTTCAATGGTGGCTTTTAATTAAAAGGTGGGTAAATACTCGCCCGCCGTATATTTATATTAGAAAAAATGTGTTTTAATCTGATGCGAAAGGGGGTGGTCGAGATTAACTAAGCATACATATTGGAATACTGGTTTGCAACATTTCACAAAAAAATGCTAATGAACGAAATTTATTGCCAGTGCGCGGTCAGGCGACTATATCTAAAGTATAGCGTCTTGGGGGAACACCTCGACTTGTATGTAATGTTTACAACATGAGCGGCCGTGTTGTGTCAGTTAAAGTTTATGTAAATCAACATGAATCTGTATCACATATACAGATACGACACGCTTATGATTTTTCTTTGTGTTTTCTTCATGAATTATTAATGAGTTTTTTAAATATTTATATATTTCATAAAGATTCCATTTACTATACTCTAAAAACACTCTGGTTAAATTTAACCACAAAAGGGTTAAATTTTAACCCTTTGCCTGGTTAATATTTAACCTAGCATAGTCTGGTTAACTTAACCAGGAAATCCTGGTTAAATAAAATCAACTCCATTTCCTGGTTAACATTAACCAGGGTTGGTGTTAATAATTTTACCCTTTCCTGGTAAATTTTAACCCTTTGCCTGGTTAATATTTAACCTAGCATAGTCTGGTTAACTTAACCAGGAAATCCTGGTTAAATAAGATCAACTCCATTTCTTGGTTAACAATAACCAGGGTCGGTGTTAATAATTTTACCCTTTCCTGGTAAGTTTTAACCCAGTGCTAGGTTAATAGTTAACCTAGTCCAGCCTTTTAAATATAACCAGGAAAAGCTGGTTTAAAGCCATTATTTCAATTTCCTGGTTTACATCAACTATAATATTTGTGAATCAAACAAATAATGTTCATTTAATAAACTTGAGGTGTTCTAGAAATGTATTTATCATATATCCATGCATGCAATTGACTGCTTAAGCCTGGTTCACATATATGCCTGCGACGTGCCTGCGACGTACCGGCGACGATGCCGATGGTAGCTTTAAAACGTAAATTATGTGAACATTTGTTCGCCGATTGCCTCCAGTGCCTCAGTTACATCGGCGGTAGGCCGGAAAAGTTGAGTTGAGTTCAACTTTGCCGGTATTTCGGCGGCAAGTAGAGGCATAATGATACAGTCGCAGGCATGCCGCAGGCATATGTGAACCAGGCTTTTGTCATAGAAATAACATAGGATTAAATTATATAGTTTCACCTTAGCTGCAAACATCTTTAAACCTTTTGAAAGTTACAAAACTATATAGTGTTATCATATTATATAACATACTTAACAAAGTTGATCAAGTACATGCAGACTTCTAAAGGTCCACTATGCATATGAGTTCAGGGTAGCACGCATCGATATCACAGCTGAGGTTGTTTTTCTTGGAGTCTTGTCTTCCAAACAGTATACAACCTTCTGGAAAAACTCCCATGTAACATTACTCTGCCACGGATATTCCATGTCCAGGACATAAAATAGCTTGAAACAACTGTCTACAGCTTCAACTAGATTGGACCTTTCCAAGCATTTCCCTTCACAAACAAGAAATACTTGGTGGGGGTGCAGTCGCTCTCCAAGAACAAGTATGTGTGGCTTAAGATTATCCTCCAAATACTTTGGTATATTTGTACCTATCTAAATAGAAAAATAAATCAGATTCACCATCTAACTTAAATGGGACACATGTATGTAAGACAAGAGAGGCCGGGTGGGGGGATCCAAGATTTTGCCAAAAATTGCAAGGAAACAAATTTTTAACTAGAAAAAATTGTTGGGTTCATTTTGCTATAAACTTCAAATACTTACAGGTTTAACATCAATGAATGATGAAAGAGCATCGTCAATGCTGCATCTTTTCTTGCATTTTCTTCCTGCAGGCAAAATGCATGGAAGTATTGATAATGCTACATTTTGCTTTGCTTCATCTAAAAAATGGAACCAATACACATTATACTTATTTAAAAAATATTATATATTTATTTAAAACTGCTTGAAGGGCACAAAACCTTTTTTGTTTTGGGTTGGCCAACTACCGCTGTAAGGTTGCAAAAATTGTAAGGGCCAGGTGGTGTACATCCAACCCTCTCCCAAGATAATCCGTCAGCATTATAATTTTTATTCTCTTCATGACCATTGAGGCTCAAAAAGCAAAAAGAACGATGTAGCTAACGACCTACAGTTCAGTAAAAGCACAATACCAAGCATCTTGTATATACTGTATATAGTTAGTAACTTACAGTCAAACCGGATGTTCTCTTTCAATCAACATTGCAATATTGTCCCACAATATTGCAATTTTGATAGTCAGTTTGCTCTAGCAATTTGCAGCTGACGAGAACAAATGGCAAGTTGAAATCCACAAAATATTTGCAAACAAAGCCCCTGATTAGACTATAAGAAAGAGGAAAGCACCAATCCAGTTGCTCAAACTATTTGATTGGCTTTCCCTCTTTCTTATGGTATAGTCCAATCAGAGGATTTGTTTACAAATCTGTTGTGAAGTTCAACTTGCAATTTGTTTGCGTCGGTTGCAAATTGCTAGAGCAATCTGACTATCAAAATTGCAATATTGTGGGACAATATTGCAATGTTGTTTGAAAGAGAACATCCGGTCTGACTTTGATACAGCTTATAAATACATTAGCCTAATATAACTAACTTATATGCATAATAATTAAACATGTGAGCTATGATAACGACATGTGCTAAGAATATACTTACCGGAGTTAATTTGTTCCATATTTATACCCAGGTAAACTTGCCATTTGGCTTGGTCTTCTGCATATTTAATAACTTTATCGGCAAAGGAAGGTGTCCACTTCAAGAACAAGTTATCTGATACAGATTCAGGTAAAACCAAGGCGAAGTCTAATTCAATCTAAAAAAATAGAAAAACACATTAAAAGGCAAACGTACGGTTGCAAAAATCGCGGGGTTTCATACTGACAGTCTGGCAGTACCAACGGCGCAGGGTTTTCACTTTTCAGAGTTATTGTCGATATATCGTGTATTTTGTTTCGTGTATATATATATATATATATATATATATATATATATATATATATATATATATATATATATATATATATATATATATATATATATATATATATATATATATATTTTTGTCACATCCGATGTTTTGTATGTGATTAAATGTGTTTATAATCTTTCAACTGTGTCTAATTTACTTAAACTTTCTTTCAGTAAATTCAGAATTGACAATAGCAATTAAGGTGGAGTAATTGCTACAACTTGAAACAAAATTTATGCATACTGATTTATGCGCATGTTAATTGCAATGTTTACACATACATTACAAATCACGAGACATTTAATTTTGTTACAAGTTGCATGCAGCAATTCTGTTCCTCGTTATTACTCCAGCTTTGGCAACAATGCAGGCTACCCACATGTAAGCAGCGCGTACTTATTTTTACAAGATGGAAGCACTACAGACAAACACATGAACGATTTCTCATATTCAACGAAGATTCAAAGCATTTACACTGTGATCGATCAAAGTTGTCTGCATAATGAGTTCAGGAAATTATAGAAGGTGGATGTCTTATTTGCCAATTTTGTAACGGTAAGAAATTTAGATAGGAGGCTATCACACAGGGCCAGTGAAGTACTTACCATACCCGGTGTATCAATTAGCCTTGGGTGTTCTTTCAGAATAGCATCCACTGATAAATCAGAGTGTTCCCGTATCCACGACGCTCTTTTTACCGACGTTTTGCTCATAAACTCTTTGACTTTTGTGAGTGGCTCCACATGGTGCTTGAGCCACTCCACCATCCCCTCGTAGTCCTCTTCACTTATGCTGCTTTCTGTAAATTTTAATGACAGAAATTTAATTTGAGTTTACTATTATATAAGTACATGAAGTTGAAGTCAGAATGGATATTTTGTCTATATACAACAATATATTCATAACATGGCCGTTACCTGGTAAAGAGGTAAATTGTACCAGCTTTGATTTGGATACTGTTGCACTACTACTTGATATATTTGTTTTATTTTTTTCTTGATTTATCCTTCGTCTCATATTTCTTAGTTTTTCTTCCAACCAACCTGTGGCTGAATGCAAACCTTTGCCAGGAGTATACCATGCTTCCTATATGGTGTGATTATTACGCATACATTAGGTGATTATTATGCACACCAAAATCCTAATACAATGGTTTTGTACAAAGTCAACAGTTCTACATGTATGTATGTAGGACATTTAATCATGATCTTACTAGCAATTACACTTACAAATCCCTGGCCTTCTTCATCTTTCAGAAAAGGAAACTCCTCAATGACAGCCCTTGCCATTGCAATTTTTATATCCGATTTTGGTCTGTTATAAAAAAAAGAACAAGAAGTATATTATGATGCAATGGTCTTCCAGTGATGAGCCAAAAATCTGCCATGAGTAAACAGGAACACCAGAAATCCAAACTTATGTACACCGAATACTGCATAATAGCCAAACCTGTCTCCAAACATTGTCATGAGCTCAGCTACCAGAATTTGAACCATTTTTAGTCTGTTGTTTCTTGAAAGATTTCCACTTCCCAAGTCTTTCAGGATATTTTCTCCAGGTATGGATTTTTCAAGTATTGATCTTATGTTCTACATGTAAATTATGCAATAATATTAATTACTAGTTATTTATGAAATTAAATTGGAATTGAAGGTGCACTACGTATTCTAAAAGGAACTTGTTCTATACGAACTGTATGGAATCACATGGCAGATGCATTACTTTTGTTAAAAATAAATTTGTTATCAGTTAACTTACAAAATCAGGTTTGAATCTCTTTGGTGAAATCTCTGTATTTTCTGAAGGGGATATAGCTGTGACATTTGAAGTGGATGCCTATAGGTGAAATATAACAGCTAGAGTTGTATAAGACAAAAGTAAATATACGTACCGTATAGACAACAGCCTATCACCATTGCAATGTAATGTTAGACATGTCTAACTGCATTCTTCCCGCCATGTCTTATACCAGATTCTTTTACTCCTGCTTATGATAGATGATTATAATTTTTTCAAAAATATAATTTATAATTAATTAAGGAACTTACTTGCTGATTGCACATTATTGGTGGTGGTGCATCTGGTAGTTGTGTGACACTGATAGCTGAGTCCATGGTAAGCACTGCCTTAATTGTGTAACAAATATACCATTTTTAGGTAAGCAATTGGTTTTAATGATATTCAACCCCACACATACTGCCTAATTGTTTACCGGTATTTCTGTCTATACAGTAGATATATGGTGTAAGGGTTACCTAATTATGGAGGAACCCTCATAGTGCTGACCTCATAGGCATGAGTGCATGGTGAATTGAAAACTACATTGTACTGTTAATTTGTTAATATGTATATTAAAACCCATAACTGTCAAGGCAATAATGACAAGGTACCTAGGATGCATTTACATTGTATTCAACCTAATTAGTTAAGGTTCAATAGTGCATGCACCATAGCTACATTGGAATTTTAATATAATCACCAGACTAATTTGTAACTTAAAGTATATACTGTATTATCATGTCATTGAGGTCAACACTCAAGCCAAATTTAAAGTGTACAATTAACAGTAGATCGGGTTGGCGTCAAGTTAACTCTAAGATTAGACCCTGAGCAAACCCACCTTTTTACAGTCAAACCGGATGTTCTCTTTCAAG
>CACRXK020001195.1:0-58369 GCA_902702795.2 Paramuricea clavata | reverse complement strand
TGGCTGCCTCCATCCCTTCCTTTCTGTGATGGATTGTCACCCTTGGTCCCTTTATGCCCAATGACTCTTCACAGCTGTTGCAAACATATCAAAACATTGTTAAAATAATTGGTAATTCTTAAAATGCCCATGCATAACTGGTCATTGCTACCAAAATCATTTCTAGCTACCTAGATGTCTCCAAAATTATCAGCTTGTATGTACCATTATTACATGTATTTATACTGGTACTGTGGCAATGACCAGCAAGTAATGGGAATTGCCAAATAGGTGTCCATTTCATGATGTCAGAGTATGTTTCTCTGATGACTGGTTTTCTATAAATACCCAGATAGCAAAGGAACAACTCAAATATTTTAGTGAAGTGAAAGTTAAAAATCTAATTTCTCTTTGCAATATTGGTGTTGGAATTTTGAAATGAGTCAACCCTGAACCAAGTGTTGTAGGTTTTCTCTGGGTACTACGGTTTACTCACACGGGAAGAAAAATCTGTTTGAAAAAGGTGTCCACTTTCATGACCATTTGACTGGCACTGCATGCATTTGTTGTTGACCTACAGACAAGGGATTCAAAGCAATACATTTTGCCAGAAGTAATTATTTGCACATTCAGCTTTTTATTTTCTTATCTCAATCAATCTGCAGGCAAAAATCATTGCATACAACACAAATATAATGATGTGGACATCAAGTGATATCTTGTTTTTTTTAAAGAAATACAATGGTTTACATAGGTTATGATATGGTTAGGTAAAAATAATACTATATACAAATTAGCATAATATATCTAACCCAGAATAAGAACATCTATACAAAGTGAGAGGTGCAACTTTAAATAATAACAACATAGTGTTGATATATGCTAATTTGTAGACGTATATGTAGTTTTCTGTATAATTGTATTAATATATTCTATATTGTTATTAATATTTTTTGTATATACTTTGTTATGACTAAATGCATCTGATTGGTTTAATTTTTGTCACATGATCATAAAAGCTCGTGTAATTTTCCAGACCCCGCAACAAACTTCCCGACGAAGGGCCTTCGCTCGAAACATTATCCTTGTATTTTTCAGGTAGTTGCATCCCTACCAAACAGGGGCGAAATTTGAGTTGGGGGGGGTGTTCAGGGGGTGGTCCAGAAAAAATTTCCACCCCCCTCCCCACCCACCCACCTCTGTTCGCCAGCATTTTGGGGGAAACAGTGGCCAGAAATGAAAATTTGCTGCAGGGCATCATCGGTTTGGGCAGGGCAATTCTGGCAGACACCCCCAAATTAAAAGGGGGGTAGTTTTGCCCCTGCTACCAAAAGCTTCAAATGAAGATAGTTCTATGTTACTACCATGCACTGTGTGTGGCATAATAAATACACTTAGCACTTTACTGGGAATCTTTAAACTCCTGTGTTTTGTGACTAAAACTATTTGTAGATTAATTTTGCCA
The DNA here is from genome assembly GCA_902702795.2 of Paramuricea clavata. Classification (NCBI taxonomy): domain Eukaryota; kingdom Metazoa; phylum Cnidaria; class Anthozoa; order Malacalcyonacea; family Plexauridae; genus Paramuricea; species Paramuricea clavata. The sequence continues at coordinate 56,925 of CACRXK020001195.1, read as the reverse complement.
CTTGAGATAAATCCTGATCACCAGGATCGACAGACTGTGCATGTTAAACAGTTACTGTTAGACTGGCTACAATTTGCTGCTGTTGTCATATGAACATTTCTTGGTTGTTTGCTTATAAAACCACTTTCGTCCTTGCTATTGAATTTTTGAATCTAAATCATTAGCTGTAGGAAAAGAAAATTAAAAGGTAGGTTTAATCATTAGTTAGTTAGATTGATATGTGAGAGGTCTTAGACTTTTACATTTAAATTATTGAGTGGAACTTTATAAACATTTATTAGACCTAATCAGGAATGACTGTGAGAAAAGCAACTATAGGTCACTGGCAGGAATTGAACCTGCAGCCATGCTGCAGTGCTGGACTAAGGCCTGTTCATGCATTACTGTATATTACATATATACTAATTAAGGTACTATATACATATATAATACTAAAAAGGTACTGCCATGACCCTAACCCATAAGAGAGCTCGACAACTCTGTTGGTTAGAGTGCTGCACTGGAATTGCAGGTCAAATTCTGGCCAGGGACCTACAGTTGCTTTTTTTCACAGCTGTTCCTTGTTTTGGTATAATAAGTGTCTATGAATTTCCACTCGACAATTTCCATGTACAAGACCCTTCAACTATTATAATGAGTGGGATGCCAACGGAATCTCTTAGAATAATATATAGGCCTAGTGTCCTAAACAACTGAGCTACAGTACAGAGTCCAAATGTCGAGCTCTAACCACAAGTATATATACTGGTTACTGCCTTGTCAACGTATCAGTAAATATTAATATGTTTTAAAGGTATAGGTTTCAATTTTGGTATTTAGCGATACTAACACAGCAGTGCCCAAGTATACACACATGAATTCCAGCTTGACAACTGGACTCTGTAGCTCAGTTTTGTTGGTTAGAATGCTGCAATTGCACCAGGATCGCAGGGGCGATTCCAGCCAGAGGACACAATAATATTCAAAGTGTGTGAGCAACTAGCAATCGGGATGTACCTTTCATATACCATGCTACTTTCTGGGAGTTTATTAATTTTGTCTACGCCGCACAGTACTTATTGAACTTGAAGCTCACAATTGGGTTGGCTTTAAATAGTATACAGTTTATAGTTTAACCCATTGAGTCGCATTGCACCCTGATGCACCCTACTTTAGTGTTTTACTCTGTCTAACGCCAGACGATTTTACTCGTCAAGAGGAGAGCGCTGGCGCTTAATGTGTTAACTGGCCTATCTGCCCATGTGTCTAGTTAACCCATTGAGTCGCATTGCACCCTGATGCACCCTACTTTAGTATTTTACGCTGTCTAACGCCAGACGATTTTACTCGTCAAGGGGAGAGCGCTGGCACTTAATGGGTAATAATTAAAAATAGATATGCTATAAGTGATATAAAACAAACTATTATCTAGTCTAATGGGTTAGCATATTTGCAAAATTGCAAAGCACCTTAACACTTTTAAGTGTTAAGGTGCTTTACAATTTTGCAAATATGCTAACCCATTAGACTAGATAATAGTTTGTTTTATATCACTTATAGCATATCTATTTTTAATTATTAAACTATAAACTGTACACTTTTAAGTGTTAAGGTGCTTTACAATTTTGCAAATATGCTAACCCATTAGACTAGATAATAGTTTGTTTTATATCACTTATATCTATTTTTAATTATTAAACTATAAACTGTATACTATTTAAAGCCAACCCAATTGTGAGCTTCAAGTTCAATAAGTACTGTGGTAGACAAAAATTGTGCGCGAATATAAATTTATCATCATGACAAGAATAAACCTGTGCATAGTACGATCAAGATGGGCTCAGTTCATAATATGAAGATATATATTGAATAAAAAAGACCATGATAAATCAGAAACTCGATTACAAAAAATACAAGAGATATGTAAAACCTTTCTTACCTTGGAAGCTAATCGTTTAAGCTCCTGAGCTGTATATATTGCATTTTTGTTCTCCTCTTCAACTGCCAACACCCTAACTGTGTCTTTCGCATATACTTTCCAACATCGAATAATTTATTGCGTGCATGCCTTTGTAAAAGGTATAATATTATCTTTTCTAGCACATTTTGTCAAAAACAAAAAACATACGATTTTTAATAGGTATCTTGACTTGTATTGGATTCAAAAATAAAATGAAAATAACACTGTAGAAAGAATCCTATACAAGGCGAAGTTGTTGCATTTTGACAACATGATGCGAAAGTCGCCATTTCCCTCAAATGCCCCGAACAACAAGCGTGTCAAGCGCTCCTGTAGCCTGCTCACAGGCTCTATTATTAGTCGAGGACCTGTATATGAGTTTGTATGCATTTCATTTAGGACAGATAATCTCAACTGTTTTAGGGCAAGTTGACCATGACGGTCAACATGGTAACGCTGCCCGAACCCCAATCCGGGACGAAACGTCCGAAACTGACCACACACAAAAACGACGCTTTCGCCATACTGCTATCTACCAAACCATAAAAGCTTTGGCTATTCTGAGGTGCTTATATGGTTCAGAGATGGTACTTTTGGGGTGGTCATTGGTAAGTGTGAAATGCCTAGCACTAATATTTCACAAGAAATGACCATGCAATAATCATAGTTAAACGTCAATTTGTGGCTTGCAACTTCAGATAAACAGCAGTGGACTTACATTACCTTTTTCCCTAAATCTTTTTGATAGAAACATAATTGGTACTTATTTAAATATATTATCACTGGTTTGGTGTGAATAGTTAATATTTTCTGACCGAAATAATAATTTGAAATGTGCCTACCTCCTGCAAATGGACGTATTTGGCCAAGTTCTCCACTTTACTCCGCTGTTTATCGGCGATCTCGTCGACATCCTACAAAAAATGTAAATCATCTCAGACATAATGGTATCAAGAACATTTTAAACAAGTTTCAAATTGGTTTCAAGTAGATCATACCTGTTTAACCATTGACAAGGTAAATCCACAAATTTGTCCAAATTCGGCGCCATTTTGTCATCCCATGTCGGTTGTCAACAATTCGGCCTTGTTACTCTTCCATTCACGCCATATCCATTGCACAAAAAACAAATTTAACCCTTTGTTAAGGGTATTAAAATAAAAATACAAATGAAATATGCGAAATGCAGCATTTTATCACCCGGTAAAATGTTGCTTACGAGTCCTTCAAAACATTTCGTACAAATCTCGCGTGGTTTAGCAACAGGGACGTGACAGGGGGGGTGGAGACTTGAAAAATGAAAGCAAAGCCCCACACAGTATCGTAAAACCATTAAACCAACAATCAGCATTTAATTTGTATGACTTGTTCATATTAATAAATAATAATATGTATATATTTGTCGCTACAAGAAATAAAACAAACGTTTGTATGATTGTCTTTAGCTTTTAGTCTATTTCACGCAGCCTTCTTCTATCTTCGTGAAATAATTCAACCCCCCCTGTCACGTCCCTGTTACTTTGTCACGCGAGATTTGTACGGAATGTTTTGAAAGACTCGTGAGCAAGATCTTACAGGGTGATAAAATGCTGCATTTCGCATATTTCATTTGTATTTTTATTTTAATACCCTTAACAAAGGGTTAAATTTGTTATTTGTGCAATGGAAATGGCTTGGATGGAAGAGTAACAAGGCTGAATTGTTAACAAGCGACATGGGATGACAAAATGGCGCCGAATTTGGACAAAGTTGTGGATTTCCCTTGTCGATGGTTAAACAGGTATGATCTACTTTAAACCAAGTTGAAACTTGTTTAAAATGTTCTTGATACCATTATGTCTGAGATGATTTACATTTTTTGTAGGATATCGACGAGATCGCTGATAAACAGCGGAGTAAAGTGGAGAACTTGGCCAAATACGTCCATTTGCAGGAGGTAGGCACATTTCAAATTATTATTTCGGTCAGAAAATATTAACTATTTTACACCAAACCAGTGATAATATATTTAAATAAGTACCAATTATGTTTCTATCAAAAAGATTTAGGGAAAAAGGTAATGTAAGTCCACTGCTGTTTATCTGAAGTTGCAAGCCACAAATTGACGTTTAACTATGATTATTGCATGGTCATTTTCTTGTGAAATATTAGTGCTAGGCATTTCACACTTACCAATGACCACCCCAAAAGTACCATCTCTGAACCATATAAGCACCTCAGAATAGCCAAAGTTTTTATGGTTTGGTAGATAGCAGTATGGCGAAAGCGTCGTTTTTGGGTGTGGTCAGTTTCGGACGTTTCGTCCCGGATTGGGGTTCGGGCAGCGTTACCATGTTGACCGTCATGGTCAACTTGCCCTAAAACAGTTGAGATTATCTGTCCTAAATGAAATGCATACAAACTCATATACAGGTCCTAGACTATATATAGAGCCTGCGACTTTTATTGATATTTTTTCAATACGCCCCCTTTGAGATAATTGAATATCCGGTAAATAGTAGCCAATCAAAGCAAGTTTTGTTAATTAGATTACCAGAGGTTATTAACAACAACAAACAGTTTCTCGCGCAATTTTACGCCTGTATCTTTCACTAGGATTCCAAGGTCTAAACTTTAATCTAAAATAATTCATGGTCGGTTTTTCCCTAAAGTGTTCTAATATTTAAAACATAGTCCCGTTTGTATATTGCTGTCTTGTTCGTACATTGCCGTTTTAAATTATGTAACTATACTACAGAGACGTAAAATTTTACTCTCTATTAGTTAATGTATTTTATATATTTATATCCAAAATATAACTGTAAGATTTAAGGAAACGTATTTAGGTTTTGAACAAAGTAACAAACACTATTTATTAAAAGTGTCGAACAATAGCAGGCTAAAAAACAACATTAATCATTATTGCGTGAAGTCTGTCATTTGCTCAATAATACAATTAACTCAATAGCCAATAGACAATTTGAAAACCCGTGGCCGTGGCATCGATTCTGCCGTGTTTAATAACTACATTTTTTTTGTAAAAAGCTCTTGTTGTAATAATATATGTCACTAGTTGAGACTCCCAAAAATAAAGTCTCAAAGAGAGAGCGGACTTCGGTCAAAAAAACACGCAAACGACTATTGCAAAATTTCCAGGTGTAAATTCAAATTGGCCAGGAGTAAGAACGACTTTCCTCGACGGCGTCTGTTAATAATTTGCCCATTGTCTTGACTTATTCAAGACCAGATTGTTTAGGCAGAAAGCCTTGGGTTGACAGGGAAGTATTTGGGAGAAATGTTCGGAGGCATTTGACAATCAACTGCTTTATACTAGCTGATTCACTGCCTGTGTCTCAACGAACGTCTCGCTGGGCTAACCTTAAGTTGTTCAACGTTTCAAACCGCAAGTGATGCAAACGCGGTTAGATAAATTGTTAGCCTGAACTAGACTTATTTTACTCTCTCTGCAAAGATCAGCAAGGCATACGTCGAAGTTTTCCCTTGTACTTCCTTGGAAAAGGTTTGTTATTATAGCTGACGAAGACAAAGTATCTGATATTACATGTAAACTTTTATCAAATCCCGTTGGAAGTACAGTTAATATTGCTAACCTTCGCTCATCCTTCAACGTTAATTTAAATTGAAAGGTTTCTCAAATACATTCAAGACAGTTACTTCTTCGAAGAGATAAACAAAGTCATGGTTTTGTACGCCACTGATTGAATGCCAGCTTTAAAATTACATTGCGAAATGTCGTACGAGTTAAATATTTGCACGATATTAACTCATGGGGCACTTCTGACCAATGGGAATTTTGCGTACGGAGCGTACGCATAAATCGACTTTTTACTAATAAAGGTCGCAGGCCGTTCCTCGCAGCCCTGCCTGACAACGGCCTGCGAGCAGGCTAGCGCTCCTGTGGCAAAACATTCCCCGTAACCATGGTAATCTTGATATCATTTTGATCCCCGAGACACGCTCTGTTTCCCTGTTTACCTTAAATAACCCTCAAGGAAAACGCGCACAAGCACGCTCTCGTGGAATTTGAGGAATTTTTCAATTATCAAATTCGCTACCAAGCTCCCAAAATTGTCGCGCGGCAACGAAAAAAATTGACACATTTTAATGTGCAATTTCGCGTGCGAAAATGCCAGGCGTGATATATTCCATATTGAATATGTGTGATTTATGTATCAGTTAAAATAATAAATAAGGTTAGTACTTTCACTTCAGCTTGGAATATAAAATCAAGCTGTTACATGCATGGTTTACTTTTACTATTATATACAGTACGTAAATAACTTTTATGTTTTATTTATATCACTTAATAGCCTTATATTCCTTTCCTTCTTTTTTTACAAGAATTCAAACTGACGAATATATTATACTGAATTAGTTTAAATAAAATATAACAGGGTTCTTGAACAAAAGCCTTTCAGTTTAGAATCCTCTTGCCTAAACGTTAATATATATGTACAGGGTGTCCCAAAAAACCCGAAAACTATTGAAATCACCAATAACAATTTAATTGTTAGAATTTGAATGCCTTAGCGCTCTTTGGTTCCAACGAGTGCATAAATGATTGACATAAGTAAATTTTATGCATAAAGAAACTGTTTAAGGGAGTGTTCATTATTTATACCCGGGGGTTGGTACCGAAGAGAAATGGGTTGGGTAAGCCATTTTTCTGGGGTATGAAGGGTTGGGTAAATATTTTTTGAACAAAGCCTATGATAGTTGGGTAAATTATTTTCAATACAAACCTTCAATTGAACAAAATATGAAAATCCTTTATTTAACAAAATGGGCCATTCCTGGAAATATCCATTCATTCCCCACAAAGAAAACTAAACTCCAACTCCCCATCCCCTCTGATTACAACAACGAGATATGGTAGGACTGCAGGAAGTTGGAGGCTTGGGAACATAATATGAACTTGTGAAGGTACAAATGATTATATTTGACATTCAGTTAGTGCACCAAATATGCATAGTACTGTTTATACTATAGTGGCCTAGCTTGTATAATAATATATAAATATATGTATATATGTAAAATACTTGTATAATTTTGAAATTGGGTTGGGTAAAATAAAAATCCAAGTCATGCAATAGTTGGGTAGGGAGAAAAATGGTTGATCGAAAGGGTGGGTGGTTGTTTTTTCTCTTTTCGATTAGTTTCTCTTCGGTACCAACCCCGGGTATAAATAATGAACACTCCCTAAGAAGAGCTGTTTTTAATTCCCAGGAGCAGAAAATCGCGCACTTTACCAGGAGATATTCCTAACTAAATTCTAATACATGTACCTTGTCAATATTTTACGCATCATTACGTCCAGCTGTTTGGTAGGGCATTCAAATTTAACAATAAGTGATTTCAATAGTTTTCGGGTTTTTTGGGACACCCTGTATAGCTAGACAAAAACATGTTTGTACTTGCTCTGATTGCTATGGTAATTACCACTTCAAAAATTCCTTACGTTCATTCTTGGCGGATAAAAGCATTCAACTGTAAAGAGTTAAAGACTGAGTCTGTAATTTAAAAGTATTGGTGCGTGGTTATGGCGATATTCAACATTAAATCAGTCGCTCTTAAGTGGTATTTCTTCACGATGGCTAGTGTCTCGGTTTATGAAGAATTTTCTCATGTACAGTATTCATGAAACAGTTTGGATTAAATTCACAGCAAATTGGTATTACAAATCTTAGTGGCGTCCAGCATATATTTATACCGTTATTGTTATATGTGGGCGACAGATATCGAGTGAGGAATCTAGTTATTTGGATCGTGTCGCTACTTTCGGCAATAAGTTCTCTACTTCTACTTCTGCCTATCGTTGTGTCGCTACCTTCGTGCTTTGGAACGGAGTCTATATCAAACAATTCAAGTAAGATTATATAAATGTGCAACAATGTCTGTTGAGAGAAACGATTCGGTGCATGCACCCGTGGAATTCAAAATGTGCATTATAAGCCCAGTTTCCATATGGGCATATCACATATGGTCGTACTGAGGCGCTGTTACACTAATATAAACAACTGATGATTGTGAGGTATGTTACACCTTGCAACTTCTGTCGCAACAAAATTGCGAGATAAGTTGCGAGACAGGTTGCCTATATAGTGTAACAGCACCTTAACTGCCGCGAACATGTTGTAACTGTCGTCAGAGAGTAGTGTCCACGACCAAATGGAAACATAAAGAAAAGTCTTGTCGATCGCGACACGTTGCCAACAGTTCACGACAGTTAAAACAGTATCGTCGAGATATACTTGTAACTGTTATTTTTAATGCAAAACAGAAAAACGACAGCGTGGCAACAGTTTTGCGATAATCATGGGAAGGGGGGAAGGACAAAGGTCCTCTTTTTAAAACTGCAGCCAGCTGCTTGTACGATCCCTGCAGGGTAATAAATTAACTTGCGACAGTGCCCGACAGTGTCACGACAGTTACAACCATATGGAACAAGCATAAAAATAATTCACGACAAACACTTCACAACACGTCCACAACACGTCCGCGACACGTTGGCGGCAGTTACAACCATGTGGAAACCAATCTTTATCTATACTCGACTAAAAGAGAATATTAATTGCCAGCGTATTTTCGTGCGATATTTTCCTGGACCTTAACAAAAGGCAATACTGAACGTATAGAATGCGTGAAAACACGTTAAACGATCAGTTAAAAAACTGATTAGCAACATAATTTATGTACTATTTAATATGAGAAAAACGACTGGCGTTTTCTTTGTGGATAAAAACTGAAGAACATCTAAATTCCCGCGGCTTCCTTCAAGATTTTTATCGGGCCACGAAGACGACTCCCCGCCCGAGTCGCGAAGATTACGTCCGATCTATATAAATCATTATTGTTATTATAATAATAATAATAATGATTTATATAGATCGGACGTAATCTTCGCGACTCGGGCGGGGAATCGTCTTCGTACGTGGCCCGATAAAAATCTTGAAGGAAACCGCGGGAACTTAGATGTTCTTCAGTTTTTATCCACAAAGAAAACGCCAGTCGTTTTTCTCATATCAAACAGTAAATAAATTATGTTGCTAATCAGTTTTTAACTGATCGTTTAACGTGTTTTCACGCATTCTACGTTCAGTATTGCCTTTTGTTAAGGTCCAGACACACCGGGCGCGATTAATTCGGCAACGCGACGCGATTTTTTCGTTTTTGAAAGTTAATAAAACAGTCAATGAGAGCAAATTTTGAAAGATATGTAGACCAAATAACTCAAAATGTTATAGCACTTCTAAATATTTGGAAAATTTAAACTAGGATCAAAGTTATCGAACTCGCGTCGTTGAATCGCGTCCGGTTTGTCTGGACCTTTATGTTCAAAGTTTTGAACAACAGTGTCGCGGACTAAAATTATATTTTATTACTGTCTTCAAGGAAGAAAAATGACGTCGATTCAACGTTGAATCAACGTCATACTCGACGTTGAATAGAGAAAATTGGATCGACGTTACTTTCCTGGCGTCGATCAAACGTCTATAGATCAACGTTGAAATGACGTCAAATTAGACGTCATTTGGACGTTGAAAAAAGGTTGAAAATGCAAATTGGATCGACGTTACTCTCCTGACGTTGATCAAACGTCTATATATCAACGTTGAAATGACGTGAACTTCAGACGTCATTTAGACGTTGAAAAAAGGTTGAAAATGCAAATTGGATCTACGTTGCCCTCCTGATGTTGATCAAACGTCTATATATCAACATTGAAATGACGTCAACTTTAGACGTCATTTAGACGTTGAAAAAGGTTGAAAATGCAAATTGGATCGGCGTTAAATTCCTGGCGTTGATCAAACGTCTATATATCAACGTTGAAATGACGTCAACTTCAGACGTCATTTAGACTTTGAAAAAAAGGTTGAAAATGCAAATTGGATCGATGTTACTCTCCTGACGTTGACCAAACGTCTATAGATCGACGTTGAAATGACGTCAACTTCAGACGTCATTTAGACGTTGGAAAAAGGTTGAAAATGCAAATTGGATCAACGTTACTCTCCTGACGTTGATCAAACGTCTATATATCAACGTTAAAATGACGTCAACTTTAGACGTCATTTAGACGTTGAAAAAAGGTTGAAAATGCAAAGTTGATCAACGCTACTCTCCTGACGTTGAAACAACGTCCGAAATAACAATGTTGATCAATTGTCTATAGAGGGATCAACGTCAAACTAAAGTAACTTTTAAAATAGCTATATATTAAACAAAAAAGTCATATAAATTGCAGGAATCTTCCTAAGCAACATTATTATACCCCTGCTTTTTAACCGTATCTCATGATCAATTACGGAGGTACTGTACATATACTAGAAAATACATGCATGCAGAAACCCTCGCCTTGCTGACAAAACCATTGTATTTTCCGAACATGAAGTATCTAAAGTAGTTGTCATGGTAACACGATAATTTTTTTAGAATATTCTTACAAATGAAAAATTGCCTAAAAATATCACTTTTAATTACAAAATTATCAATTTCCCAACATATATGTATGATAGGTATGATATTATACGTAATATAAGCTTCAATTTAAGGTAAAATTCAACCACAAACACTTCGCAAAACGTTTTAAAGCGTTCTTTATAAAACTATAAAACTCGAGACTAAACTGCCTTTAATTAAATGGCTTTATCGATAAACTTTGAGTTTGCAATAAAATGATTTCAAATTCTCGCATGCAAATAACTTTGCCGCTTTCTTTTCTATTTAAAAAATTCAATATAATAAAAAAGGGAATCAATATTTATAAAGATACATTGAAATTATATGCTGTCTTGTTTAGTTGTTTCATCTACGCAAAGGCCGTCGGGTTTTAAAGCAATTATACAATCAATATTTAAAACAAACTTACCTTCGTTAACGTCGGCTCCCTTCTTTTAGCCGATTTTTTCGCCCTTTCTTTATTGAATTTTACAAAATCTTGCAAAAATGCGAGCAAAAATGAAATATATTTGCAAGAAATTTATCAATCATCAAATCAAGAAATGTTTGCTATTTCGCTGTCGTCATGCAGTTGTTATAATGCAAACTTTAAATTGGACCAATCACAGTGTTCGCTATTCATGACAGTCCGCCATATTTCTGAGATCAGTGAGGATGACCACCCGCGCACAGTGAGCCACGCCAGCGATCATTGGTGAACTTTAGACTTCGCTAATGCTTTCGTTTCCCCGGGTGTAAATAGCCGGGGGGAATTAGTACCCTCGCACGGCGCTTCGCGCCGTCGGCTCGGAGATGAGTTGGGGGAATACGTATTCTACATCAAAGCTAACAAAATAAGGTTGTCAGAAATGTATTTTTTGCTCATTCTTGGGGGAATGTAATATCGTATTTCAAACTTCTTGGGATTTTGAAATTGGATAATATATTCATATTAAAAATTGCTGAGTTTACCTATAATTTGCTTATCAACGTGAAAACAAATGTTCCAAAAGCATTCTCATCCTTTGTTTTACAAGCTGTTAATCAACAAACCTATAACACTAGATATGTTACTAAAATTAATCTTGTGTCGTGAGAGCAAAAGCAAGAACTAATTATGGAATTCATACTTTCAAATTTATTTCTTCAAAAAATATGGGAAACTGTTGATATTTAAAAGTAATCTTCATAATACATTTCAAAAACAGCTATGTGAATTACATATTATTACAAAATCAGAATGAATATTTCACTGGTCTATCAATATATATGAAACTTAACGTATGAAACTACAGTATAAAGTCTCATGGCACTTGAGCTAGAAACCAATGTAATTTTTTTACAGTGCAAAACATGATACAGTATGCAGTAAACGAATTCAACACTAACCTACTAATGTCCAATGCTTTTGGCTTGGTAATGTTAGACAAAATAAGACAACAAATTCAGGTACGTGCAGTACATATTGTGGCCAAATAGATTAATTATTGGCATTACACATGTATAACTAAGTAATTAGAGTAATGGAATACTGATTTTAAAATTGTCTCTTAACTTATAGCCGTGCAATTGTCAAAATACTGGAATCCTAAGTCTTCCCAAATTTGAATACCTGTCATATGAAACACTGTAAATAACTTGCGTACGATCATTCCATCTTTGCATCTTCGCTCTTCCAAACCTCAACCTTTGAGTCAAGCAGGCAAATTTAAAATGTCGCATGCATTCAATGTACAATTAGACTGTGTCAAGAAAAGAAAAATATACCTTAGGACAATGCAGTAACAGCTTTATATATATTTATAATATAGCATCTGTAAATTCTGAACGCTGATTGGATTACTCAATGTCAACATGGGAAATTTCCCGCCGCTCTTTAAACTCTGCCCTCCGGGCGTCATATTTCCACACAATTTCTCGTTTTCCCAATTTCCACTCGTGTTGGTTTCCACTCGTGTTGTACAGTTGAAAATGTTTTATATTTGTTAAATACCGTTAACCTCCGACTATAAGCCCAGGGCTTATATTCTTTCGCAAGCGATTTTTGATGGCTTAAACACAAGGGGGTATATACGGGGGGCTTATATACGGGGGGGGGCTTATACGTGGATGATCTTTTGTGTTGGTGTAATACTGATAAACAAGTATTAGGCCGTATTCTGTGGCACGATATCATTCAATTCCGTTGCCATGGTTCGGGCACTACTTTGAAACAAGATAAATAATTAGGATAAATCATACAAAATCCAAATCCGCTTGTTGGCACTTCTCAAAACCTGCAGTTTTCGAGTATTTCTTCTTCGAAAATTCAAGAAATCAACATCTTTCGGAATCAATCGCCGCCATTTTTTTCAGGATCCTTGGTGTAAAAAACACTATAAATGGCAATTTTCGCGGGCTCACACTCGTTCTTACATGAAGTTTCCAGCTTAGCATTTGTAATCATGGCGTCTTCTGACTCATGTTTACTTCATTTTGATGGGAAAAACGGCCCACTTACAAGTTTTAGTGTGGTTTCGTATCAAACATTTTTAGATTGTCGTAGAATTTGGCTAATGCTAGACAGGGACGAACGCAATGTTGCTCAAAGAAGTTTGCAATTTGTTGGCGACAGCATGCAAATTTCTCTTATCATCGAGGTTGGGCCATTCCATTTAATGTGCACACCCCCCTATGGATGAGGTCAATAAAATTTGAACCCCTAAGAAAAAAAGATCAAAGTGCCGACACAAATATCCCCCAAGAAATTAAGAAATTTTTTCCCTACCCCTCAGAAAAAACGCATAGATCAAAGGATGCCGATGCACACAACCCCTCAGAAACGGTTTTTTCCAACCCCCTCAGAAATTCTCGTCCATAGGGGGGTGTGTATGTTAAATGGAATGGCCCGTTGTTAACGTTACTCAGCATTTACAAATAGCAGTATGATCAAACGAGCTCAAGTGCATTGTCAGAATATGGACAGAGAAGGTGTACCTTCATTCTCTGGTATCGATATTAATAATGATGAAGAAACGGAATCAGATGAAACTCCACCTGGCACCTGTAAAGATACTGTATAAATGCTGAGATCTAGATTGCATTGAGAACTAGACTCAGTTCCAAAATATCACATACTCGAACCGACCTGACCGCGTAGCTCAGTTGGCAGAGCATTGGGCTAGTATTCCAAAGGTCGTAGGTTTGATCCCACCGTGTGCAGGCATATTTTCCAAGGTGCCCGTTGTGGATATACACTCGGAGTAACATCACAAATATATGTGTTTTATAATTATATATTGATTGAATTCCCTTCAGCTGCACCTCTTATAACAGCTGTGTGATTTCTTTGCATGGGTTTATTTAGAAGTCGAATAAGGGAAAGCTGGACAAAATGGTATCTGCGGAAACAGCAGATGGTGGTAAACTGAAAGAAACTGCAACAAAAAAGCTGGTGAAAGTATTTTTATTTAAATTGCGGATAAGGACCTAGTGGCTTGTAGCATTGGAAGTGAAATATTATAAACATTGTTATGAAAGGTTTCCACAACTTCTTTTCCATGGACCAAAGGTACGAAACAAGAGTGAAATTATTTATGCAGATTGGCTCAGTCAAGCAAGTGTAGCAGAAAGTGTTATGCATGATGACATAGAAACGTCTCAGAATTCACAAGAGTCTGAATCTGATGATGACATTGGAACGAAGGCATCTATGTGCAGTACACAAGTGCAACACTGAAAGAAATGTATACAGTTGACCTAACATTGAGAAACAACTTCCTTTATTGTACATCAAATTGTTACAAGAACTGGCCACACCACATGCATCAGATTTTACTGGTGAAAACATCAGAAAGTTCGTATCACCTCTCTTGTTTAATTGTATGGCATGGATTCTTGGGTTTTCAGATGACCCAAAAGAGGCTGACTACATTGAATTAGATGAGCAAACTACATCAAAGATTTTTTCTCTGTGTCATGATTTGGACTACATTTCTAATAGGAGGAAAGTACAGACACTTAAGCCCCTAGCAATGACCAATTGACAGATTTCTGGTTCTTCTGGCCTGATAAGATTTTGAGTGGTTTTGGACATTGTGTCTCACTATCTTTGACAATGGCATATGATTCAGCTATTGCACAGGCAACTATCAACACATCAACACTATTCCAGTAATATCTGATGCACGTGGTGGCCAGTTCTTGTACCAAGCTGATGCACAATCATGCGAGTTGTTTCTCAATGTTAGGCCAACTGCACACATTTCTTTCAATATTACACTTGTGTATGTGGATGCTTTCGTTCCAATGTCAACATCAGATTCAGACTCTTGCATGTGAACTCTGAGACGTTTCTATGTCATCATCCATAAAACCTGCTACACTTGCTTGACTAAGGCACTCTGTATAAACAATTTCACTCTTGTTTCGTACCTTTGGTCTATGGAAAAGTTGTGGAAACCTTTTACATGGCTGTGTACTTTTCATAACAATGTTTATGGTATTTCACTTCCAAAGTTACTAGGTCCTTATCAGCAATTTGAATCAAAATCACTAGCTTTCTTGTTGCTGCTTCTTTCAGTTTAACAGCTTTTGCTTTTTCGACTTCTAAATAATAAAAAGAACCCATGATGCATGAACATCACACAACCGTTGTAAAGGGAACGGCTGCGGCCAGTGTAATAAATTTATCAACTAAGTGACATACCGGTACGCACGGCAACACGTGGGAATTCTGCGATTTAGTTGCCACACTCGTACACACACACAAGTCTCCCATCTTGTAGCAAATCTGCCAACAGCCGTCAGCAAGTTGTCTTCGCACTGCTTGTCCGAAGTTGTCAACAAGTGTGGAACAAGCTGTTAACAACTTGTAACAACCTTATTAATATTATTAGGCTTGTTGCAAGGTTGTTCCAACAAGTTCGATACAGTCATGATACAACAATATTGTTACAACCTGGTGTCGTCAACCTTGTAACATTCTTGTTATATATATCATGACTGTATGAATGTCATTACGCTTCTTAGAAGTTGTTAACAGCTTGTTCCAAACTTGTTACAACAACTGGGAGCAAGCAGTGTGAAGACCACTTGTCGACAGCTTGTGAACAGATTTGTAACAACTTGTTTGCAGACTTGTAACTTGTAACGCGTTTTTATGTGTGTAGGCGATCTCAGCATTTTCTTTACGGGTGGAGTTTCATCTGATTCCGTTTCTTCATCATTATTAATATCGATACCAGAGGATGAAGGTGCACCTTCTTTGCTCATACTCTGACAACTCGTTTGATCATACTGCTATTTACGGAGATCAGCTTTCTGCTGTAGGGGTTAGCGTGGTGAAATAAAGTTTTACCTACCTACCATTTGTGAATGCCGAGTAACTACCTCGATAATAGAAATTTGCATATTCGATACTTTCAACTGTGCATGCTACTTTCCATGCTGTGGCTAACAAATTGCAAACTTCTTTGAGCAACACTGCGTTCGTCCTTGTCTAGCATTAGCCAAATTCTACGACAATCTAAAAAGTTTTGATACGAAACCACACTAAAACTTGTAAGTGGGCCGTTTTTCCCATCAAAATGAAGTAAACATGAGTCAGAAGATGCCATGTTTACAAATGCTAAGCTGGAAACTTCATGTAAGAACGAGTGTGAGCCCGCGAAAATTGCCATTTATAGTGTTTTTTACACCAAGGATCCTGAAAAAAATGGCGGCGATTGATTCCGAAAGATGTTGATTTCTTGAATTTTCGAAGAAGAAATACTCGAAAACTGCAGGTTTTGAGAAGTGCCAACAAGCGGATTTGGACTTTGTATGATTTATCCTAATTATTTATCTTGTTTCAAAGTAGTGCCGGAACCATGGCAACGGAATTCATTTTCTAAGCGACTTTTCGTGCCACAGAATAGAGTATAGTCAGAATACGGCCTATATGATAATAGTGAAAAAAAAGTGTTAAGCATAGTAATAATAGTGATAAACAATAGTGATAAACAAGTGGGCCTATATTCGGGTGGGCTTATATTCGGGGGCTTATATTTGGAATGAGGTGAGCGTTAGTACATGTGGTGGGCTTATACACGGGGAGCTATATCGGAGGGCTTATATTCGGAGGTTTACGATATAACATATTGTATTGAAATCATTTAATTACCCATTAGCATGCAGGACTCTCTTCCTGATGACTAAAATTGTCTAATGTTTGAGAAAGTAAAATAATGTAGAAGGTCCACTTGGGTGCATTGCAGTTTAATGGGTTATCAAGGTGCATTAACAGGTAGTTTGGTTTGCCCATTTGCACACAGGACACTGCTTTTGAGGAGTGAAATCGACTGGCATTTCACAAACTAAGTAAAATAACCCATTAGGGTGCAAGTAAAATTGTCTGGCATTAATTAGACAGTGTAAAATAACAAAGTAGGGTGGATGATTTGACAAGGTTAAAAAAGTAGGGGTGTTTATCATATTTTTACTTCAATAATCACAGAAAGGCTTGCAGTATTTTCAAGATTTTTTATGCTTATTTGCAAATGCAGATTCCACCTTTGAACTAATGTGAGCGAGGCTTTTGCTACCATCCATGTTACTATATGGTGTTAGACTGCGAAGTTTGTTCCTATTATTCCAAAATTCAAATCAAAATATTACAAACATAGGTTTTTACTTTTTAACCTATTAATTAAAATGATTATTGAACCTTCAATGAGGCCTGAACCTTATATATATAAATAATACCCTGAATCTGGATGGATTTTTTCAATTATCCAGCACGTCCATTATCCAGCTGGATAGAAAAAAAAACACACTCTACCCTGCACACCCCTACAAAGAATCTAAAGTATAGACAATATACTGTAAGAGGAAATTTCTCCTTATGTGTTGATAGGTGAAATATGGGCAAGCAGTTCGCAGTAAGCAAGTAAAATTGTCTAGTTTTAAACATCAGAGTAAAGTATTAAAGTACTGGAAATAGGGAGTGTTAGGGAAATTGCATCTAAATATGTTAACATAAAACACGGGCAGAGTCTAGCTAGACACTCCCCATGACAAGTTAAATTGTCTGGCATTAAGCAAGATAACATTTTAAAAAGTGCAGAGAATTGCACTCATTAGGGTGAATTGGGTAATTCCAGAAAACATAATGGGGCTTTTGGTGAAGTGGTTAATGCACCTGTCTTTCACCTCTGAGGTTGCAGGTTCAAATCTCAATGAGAACTTTCCCAATGCAGAGGTGTAACTTAACACTTGTCCGAGGCAAGTTAATATCAGGACGGGCAAGTAAACGTTTTATCTCGCTTGCCCGTTTGGGCAAGTTGCCTTGCCACCAAAAGCTGGGCATCTTCAATTTTATGTTTTCATTGTGGGATAATTTTTTATAGTGCATGTACTGTACTTGATTCAAATTTTGTTTTTTTGTGAGTAACGTTGCATTTTGGTTGAAAAAAGGTTGCGATCTGAGGCAGTATAACATAGACATATATAGAGCAGTGAGAGAATGGACCGACGTGTTGTTCCCTTAATTTATACAGGGTACCACCTACCTATAGGTACCCCATAACCCCAGTGTATGGTCATTGTCTGATGGCAAGTGAATTTTATTCAGGGCAACTCATTTTCATGTCCAACTTCCCCTGAGGGCAAGTAGTCAAAAAAGTAAAGTTACACCATTCCAATATGACTCAAACCCAGTCCTCACGTGAAAAGAGTAAAAGTCAACGCTCTGCAAAAAGTTGTGGGTTTTCTCTGGGTATTCCGGTTTCCTCCCACAGGGAAAGTTGACAGGGTGGGTTAGGTAAAAGGGCCCACAGTAATTGGCATATGCTGTTGTGGTGACCCTGCCCTAGTTGGCGAAGCTAAATAAATAAAAAAAACAACAAAAAAAACATCAACACCCTTGACCAGTTGTCTCTAAAGATATGTAAAATGTAGCCCAAAGGGTTGTTACTGTACCTAGATATATTACTAAGCAGGTCATGTAGGTGGTACGTGCAGGCCGTGCAGCAATTACTATATTCATACATTTGATCAACTGTTTCCAGTTAGGGAACATCCATATTGAAGTTGCCACACAAATTATCAAATTGACTTTTTATCTAAACCGAGCCACCCAGCCTCAAAAACTTAAAACACGGCATACAATTTAGGCCTCAAGGCCTCCTTCCCCCTTTGGATGACAGATGTGTCAATTAGGGGCCGATTACATGGAGGTTTCAGCCCGGGATGAAATTTCAGTCCGGCAAACCGGGATGAAATTTCAGCCCGGGCCCGCCCTATAAATTCAATATAAAATGAAATTTACGATTACATGGAAAAAATTTCAACCCGGTGTCCCAGGAAATTTGCCCCCCCCTCCCCGAGCCAAATTTCCTAGGAAATTTGGCCCTCTGGGGGCCATATTTCCTAGGAAATATGGCCCCCCCTTCGGAAATTTGGCCCCATCAAAAACATAGTTTACTTTATCGTTATAAGTTCGGAAATCGTGAAGCTTCTTCTAAAACCAAGATCCTAAAAGTGTTTGTCAGTATTTATAGTTGGTTTGCATAATTTATTTGTGTCGAAATTCTTCATTGCGGCCAAGAGCTAAAAGTTTGAAGGAAAGCGTAATAATAATGTGCTAGTGCAATTATGCCAGACACATCACACATGGGTATCTGTTGAGGACAACGTTAATGCATAATGGCTTAGCTTTAAGCTATAAGGACACGAAACGATTTTTAGAGATAGGAATTTCTAAGATATTTCAAGTTATTTGGATCTATAAAATTCAGTCACATAGTATAAAATTAGTCAGAATAACAACTGCACTTTAATAGCAAACCATGACATCATGCGTTGGAAAATATGTTAATATGCACGCGTCTAATAAATAACAGGGAGTATTAACATTAGGGTAAAAGTAGACTTTTAAGTGGAAACGTTTGTTCGAAAAACAAAATCAAATGAGTGGTTATTTCGTAAAAAACATTTTTCCTATGCATTTTACTTACAAAAACACAGTATATATAAATAATCGCTCATACGATTGGGATGCATTACAGAAGCATTCCATAAAAACGGAAGTAGACTGTATGCTTGATGGCTCACAAAAAACATTCCGTACACTAGGGTTGGGCGATATTAAAAAAATCATCTCACGATTATTGTCAAGGATATTATCACGATATTCGATAATATCGCGATAAATACAATAAAAGCAATGACCACATTTTTCAATTTTAATTAATATCAAAGCATAGTAAGCTTATATATAATCTTATTAAAAACAAGTAAAACAACAAATTAACCCATTAAGCTGAAGAGCTTCCCCATTTTTTGGTTAACCCATTGACGAGTAAAATCGTCTGGCGTGAGACAAGTAAAAATGTCTGGCGTGAGACAAGTAAAAAAATAAGTAGGGTGCACTGGGGCGCATTGCGGCTCAATGGGTTAAACTAATATGAAGGTTTTTTCTAGTCTAATATTTACTGGTCATAAACCAGAACTGCATGTCTATGCAGTGTCTACTGTGTTTCCACTGGCACAAATGATATGGGCACACAGCGCAATAAAAGCCTGTAATTTCATTGTTCAGCTGACTGATACATATAAATATTAGCTTTTGTATCGTATTAATTTCGTATTTAATTCAGGATATAGTTTTAATTCTTTTAAAAAGTATATTTTCTAGGAATTGAAATAATTTTTAGGATTTCATAAACATATATACACATGCGAAGCAATATCACGATAGTCATCGAACATGACGATAATTTCGATATATCGTCGCTCAAGTTTCTACCATCGATACGATAATCGTGATTGAAAATATCGCGATAAATCAAAATATCGAAATATCGCCCAACCTTACCGCACACAGAAAAGCACAAAGGTTTGAATGACTAACAAAACATTCCGCAAACACAAAAGCACAAGGTTTGGATGACTCACAAAAACATTCCGCAAACACGCAAAAAACAAAGGTTACATGCAGCTACATAAAATCCGTCAGTGTTGTAAGCAATTCTCTTGTCCTAATTCTCGTCAGTATTGCAATTCAGTGCAGAATTTTGTTTTGACACAAAAACATTATGCAAACTAACTATAAATGTTGAGAAAAATTTCTATAAATTTGGTTGTAGTAGAACCTAAAAGCTTCCGGATTTCCGAGCTAAAAGATAAAGTAAAATATAATTTTTTAGAGGGGGCCAAATTTCCGAAGAGGGGGCCATATTTCCTAGGAAATATGGCCCGGGGGGAGCAAATTTCCCAGGAAATTTGGCCCGAGGGCCAAATTTTCGGGGGGGGAATTTCCTGTGACACCGGGCTGAATTTCAGCCCAGGTTGAAAGTTTCATCCCGGTTTATGTCACCCGGGATGAGATTTTCAACCCTGTCAACCGGGATGAAATATCCCATGTAATCGCAAATAATTTCAGCCCAGGCTAAAAAAACAATCGTTTAAATTGTTTTATTTCGCGTTTCGTCTCATCTTTAATACTTTATATGCAACCACAGTCTTACACAAGTCAAATAGTCGACTAATCGGCGTTTTAAATGCTCAAACAAGCGGAATATTGCCTTTCGTGATATAGTATGATTTCAGCCCGGGATGACATTTCAGCCCGCGTTTGTTTACTACCAGGCCTCGAAATAAATCTGGACGTTATACCGGTCATTATGACCGGTGGATCACTAAATTACCGGTCACAGCGGAATATATGCCAGTCATTGTCACTCCTTAGCTTCTTCCCCCATCTTTCGTGTGACTCGTGACTTTAGAAAAAATTCTGTATTTTGAATTGTATTTGTATACAAAGTAGAAGTATGGCATTTATCAAAGGCAGCAGTAGTATTTACACATGAATATTTCGTATTTGGACGCTGACAAACAGAGCAATTTGCGATTCCCCTTATTACATTTTGGTAGCGCTTTGCATTGTGGTTATAGTGGTATCAGTGTATCACTGATAAAGATAGCGGCCTCGAATGAAAATATTGAATGTTTTCGCGAATATTTTGCTGTTGGCTATCGTGCACCTGACCCTAGCTTTTTTTAAAAGTTCTTGCACGGGTCAGGACAAAAAATAAGCTATCTTGAATATCAGTGATACCACTATAACCACAATGCAAAGCGTTACGAAAATATAATAAGGGGAATCTAGTATTGTTTTCCATGCTTGCTTGTTAAGTCGCAAATGACAACTGTAATTTGAGTTGCGAGCATGCTGTAAGGCTGCATTCCAGTTACGCGTTTTTCACACGTGTGTACACACACGTAAAAGTTGAAATAGCATTACATCTTTTCTGTTGCACGTGTGAAAAACACGTAACTGGAAAACAGCCCTTAGGCACAATGGTTGCGGTAAAGCGTATCCGTACAACAAAATGCCGTAGACGGACGGACCTACTTCTTTGGAAACTTGGAAATTAACAATTGATCTGCTCCATTTTTGAACGTACTTTTTTATTAAAAAATTTACCGGTCACACATGTCTGCCAGGCGACAATATTTGCCGTTCAAACTGTGAAATTTTACTGGTCAGTGACCGGTGACTGGCACTTATTTCGAGGCATGTTTACTACAAGGGATAAATATAGCTCTGACTAAAACTCACCCCGGGTTCAAATTGCCCATGTAATCATGATGCTATTTCAGCTCGGGTTAACCTGGCTGAAATTCAGCCCGGGCTGAAAACTCTCCATGTAATCGGCCCCTTAATGTGAAATGTGACCCTCTGATGTTAGATATAGTAAAATAATAAAGTATTGAAACGAGGCTGCTTTTTATCTTAATAATGGGTTAACATAAAATGAGGGCAGGCAAATCTAGTTAACCTTTTAAGTCCAACACTCTCCCCTTGACAAGCAAAATCACCAGGGACTGGTTGTTCGGAAGCAAATAAGGTAACCCAAGGTTAAGCAATTAAACTTCCCAACAGCTTGCCTATTAATTTTGAAATATTTCTTTAGAAATCTTGTCTGGAATCACTACCATCCTGCTACCATATAGGAGTTTCCTTTTCAGAAGTTTTAAAACAAAGAGATATGCAGAAATACATAAACTAAAACAGCATGTTATCCCTGGTGTTAGACTGAGGGTAAAAGTAGAAAATTAATGATCAAACCTGTTTATAACCCATCACAACTTAAAATATTATAAACAAATGGTTAAATTCTCTCAAAACATGGGTAGGTTATATACTCAATTATACTAGCTAGTTGCCATTACAATAACCACAATTTGAATCAAATGTACAAATCCTATGTCTATTGATATCATCGTTTTAATTCAAATATTGTCGTGGCAAATTCAAATTTTAAACCGAAGCACATGCTCAAAAGTCAAAATTCACTGCTCTGTTATACATAAAACATAACAATGTTCTTACCTGAATATTATCCATCATCCCTGATGTTTCATCTTCGTTCAAAGACATCATCTTTGAATACAAAAGCTCATTTTTTGACCAATATGGAAAATTCAAAAAACTTGAAATTAAATATGGCGGCAAGGTTTGATCACTGAGCCACGGAATAGGAAGTTATACCAGAAGCGTAACTCTAGTCGTTTCCCTTATTGTTTGACGTCCACGAAAATTTTAACTCGCTCACGTCAGGCCACGCCATCCTGGCTAGTACAGCCGGAAGTTTTTATCAGGATTTGGTAGGTACAAAGTGCCGGTTGTACTAGCCAGGATGGCGTGATTGATGACGAATCGCTTGTAAAATCGCGGACAAATATTTGCTCGAGTTACGCTTCTGGTATAACTTCCTATTCTGTGACTGAGCTATACTATATTACCACAGGAGGCCCAGGCTCGATTTGCCCTAGCCTGCATGGCAGGCGGTACTTAGGAAATACCGCCTGCCGCAAAACTGGGTGTGAATGAACTACCGCCTCTGAAGCATCAAAGCTATTTATAGATGTCATTAAGTAAATATTCAAAATTAGCCACTCCCAAGTTGCTACCAAGTCTCAACATAAAATATTATTATCACCGCCCGACTGAATTTTAAAATCCTCGTGAAAATGTTTTATATTTCGTTATATACAATATAAATGTACCGCCCGACAAAATAATTCAAGACAGTTAATTTTTTTTATATTTTATATAGGGTTTTTAGTGCCAATTTAAACTTCCAATTTCAAACAAACAGAATTTTGAATGAAATTTCATTGTATTTTAAAGAAACCCAGTCATTCTGTCATTGTTCGTGGAGATACGAACTATTGATATATAAATTATATAAATATAAAAAATAAATCTCCCACTGTCTTCGACATTTCAAAGTGTAGACTGTGTCTAGTGATGAGAATCAAGGAATTTATTTTATGTGCAGCCTTTAATATAAACCAAGCCGCCCGTTTAGCTGCCTTAATAAAAGGGTATGGGCAACAAAAATTGCTTCATCTATCTTATTGCTTCCTCTGAAAGTGCATGAAAAAATAAGCCGATTGGCCGTTTAATGCTCTATTCTATCTCATCTAGTTCCGAAGTTATACGCAAAAATGTGGAAATATAAATTGCTGATTCAGCACAACGTGTGACGTCATTAGCTGGGTAAGTATGTTTATTGAATACTACACTGAAGCATAGCTCAGTTATTATGTGCCCAAATCAAATGAAATTTTGCATACTGATTGTACATGATGAGACGCATGGAAAAACACTTCCAATTTTGTTGGCAAGGTAACAATGTCGTTCCCAGGCCCCTTGCGCCAATTTTATGAAACAGCTTTATTCAAGGTACTGATAGAAATAAAATAATATCAGAAGTATGTGTATGATACCTATGGATGCCAAAAGTTTACTTGCATGATAATAATTCGAAAATGACATACACATAGATAAATGCAACTAGTTATTCAAAATCAGTGTAAGGGGCCTGGGAACGACTGTGTTGCCTTGACAACGAAATTAGAAGTATTTTCCCATGCGTCTCATCATGTACACAGCCAGAAACGCGCAAGTCGGAACAGATCTGCAACAGATCTGTTAAATCCTGTTGTCAGCAAGCCGATATCTGGATGCGTTCGCTTGCCTTGTACCTGTCCGTTCTGACAGACCTGCAACGGCCTGTCAACAGGTCTGTTACAAGCTGTTGTGACAGAGCTGCTGCAATGCTGTTTTCAACAGGTCTGTTACAAGCTGTTGTGACAGAGCTGCTGCAATGCTGTTTTCAACAGGTCTGTTAAAAGCTGCTGTGACAGAGCTGCAGCAATGCTGTTTTCAACAACTTGCGACAGACCTGTTGCAAACCGAGGAAAGCGCCTTATGAAGCTTGTGTATCCACTATTTTGAACAAAAAACGGCCAAACAGGATGCCATATTTCGGTTGTAGTGTTTCGTGAAATAGAAGTTTGAAATATAAAGTTTTATAAACAAACTTGCGAGATAATTTTTATATATGAATATAAAGTTTTATAAACAAACTTGCGAGATAATTTTTATATATGAATGTAAAGTTTTATAAACAAACTTGCGAGATAATTTTTGAGCAAAACAGCCGAAAAAATACGACAAATTCAAGAAGGTTCTTATCGTAAACAATTTTCAAAATTAATTGTCTTTAAGTACGACCGAAATATGACAACCTACTTGCATATTTTTCTTCAAAACAGTACATACCATAACACAAAGCTTCAATAAGGCGTCTTCCTCGCTCGCAGATTTCACTTGAAATTGGAAAGAAATTATATAACGAATTTCATGTTCATATCAACAATGACGAACGTTGCAGTGAACACTCGGTTGTTCATGTATTGTTCATTTCTTAAGCTCTAGATCTTTGTATTCTCATTGCCACAGTTTCTTCAAAAATCAAAACAGCTTTGAACTTGTTTGATTTTGTTTGAGGCAGTTGTTGAAATTTTGTTGAAAAACAACTAAACATGATTACGTGATTGATATGTTTGTAATATTTCGCCCAATTGCAACGAGGAATGATGACGTGTGCACACGCGTTTATCCAATCAGATTAAGGAAATATAGCGATAGCACACGTCAGCAAATTGGAATTTGGATTTTGGAAATCGGAACTTTTTAAAAAAAATAAAACAGCGGCTTTTGCATTTTATAATAATCAGAGAATAGATACTATGGACTATAATCTCTCCTATGTGATTTAATATCGCCACCAATGACAATGATTAAATGAGAAAGTGAAGCCGGAAGTGTCCATTTCGTGCGATTTTATATCTCTTTACTCACATTTTCGATTTGTTTCCCTACAACAGGCTTGTTGAAACTGGTTGTGACAGGACAAAAATTGTTTGTTGTGGACAGGTTTGTCGCAGGTCTGATAACAAGCTTGCTGCAGACTTGACAAAAACAACTCGCGACAGGTCTGTTGGAACAGGTTGTAACAGACCTGTTGATTTCAACAGACTTGCTGCAAATTGTTCTATCAGACCTGTTATCTCTTGTTAGTAACAGGTTTGTAGCGGGTTGTTTCAACAAGTCGCTACGGCTCTGTTGTCAACAGCTTGCGACAGACCTGTTACCGCAAGTCTGTTACCGCCTGACGAAACCAACAGACCTGTCGCGACTTGTTGACAACTTGCCGCAAGCCGGTAAAATCAACAGCTTGCGACAGGGCTGTGAGATTTCTGGCTGTGTACTATCTGTATGCAAAATTTCATTTGATTTGAGCCAATAATAACTCAGCTATGCTTTAGTTTACTATTCAATAAACATACTTACCCAGCTTATGACGTCACAGAATGTGCTGAATCAGCAATTTATATTTTGCACATTTTTGCGTATAACTTCGGAACCAGATGAGATAGAATAGAGCAGTAAACGGCCAATCGGCTTATTTTTTCATGCTCTTTCAGATGAAGCAATAAAATCAATAAAAAATTTTGTTGCCCATACCCTTTAAAATGGTGGTTTAATAAGCTCAAAATACAAAGCATGCAAGTCTATACTATAGATTCATCATCAGTCAACAACCAAACTGAAAGTTTTGAACCTTATAGAACGATAGTGTTTATTTGTTTACAACTATACATATTCAACGGGTATATAAGAGTTTAACTGTTATTTAATAATTACTGCATCAACCAGCCCATACCCCTAGTTTATACTTTGGAGGTTCGTATATCTATCAAGTATCTTTGGTTCAGAACATTATAGGTCCATATGAAAACCCCACCGTTCGATTCAGTGAAGAAATATCTCCTAATTTCTATCGATAGTTTTAGTAAAATGTCAACATTATCGCGATTTATGGCCTTTGAAAGTCAAGGGAGATCGTATATTATCAAATTAATATACGCATGTATTTGTCTGAAAGAAAATATAGACTAGCCCATACCTTTCGCCGATCATAACTTCGGCCCCTTCGGACGTATCTTCTTTGTTAAATATTCTTGTTCGAATCGCCATCAAAAATACTATTTAGAGTGTTATTTTTCAGCTTGTATCTTTAAATTTGCCTCTTTTATTATGGTATTCCATTTCTGCATGGTCTGACTTGTGATTGTGAACTAATTTCAAAAATCAAAACGCTGAGTTTCAAAACGTCAAAACATTTGGTTAATGATTAACATTTAACCGAATTTAGCCGTTGATTGACAACTACATAAAAATACTAACCAATCCGTTTTTTCCGTTCACCAGCGGACGGGTAATTCAAAAACCCCTAGTTTTGCGGCAGACGGTATTTCCTTTGCCTCCCTAATTTTCGCTGCCTGTAGAAATACCGCCTGCCACGCAGGCTAGATTTGCCCGCGCCCGCCTGTGCCTTCCTTATAACGTGGGAAGGAAGGAGACATTGACACCAAAATAGCCCAGACTTGGCATATGTCACACGAAACTATCTTCGATTTTTCGCTTTTAATTAATGCATTTCTTTCACGATTAATCGATATCCCCTGCAAGAATGATACCGTATAACTCTCAAAACAACGATGCTTTAATCAAAGAGCTTAAATTCGCTCTGAAATCCGTGAGGGAATAACAAAATTCGGCCAAAATATATCCGCGTGCCGGGTTTGCTGTGTAAAAAGCGGAAGTCGTTGAACAACTCAAAATACACTCGACCCTGATTGGACAACGAATATCAACAAACATTTCAAATTTTTTTAACAAACACAATGTGAAATACAATTTATTATACATATTAACGTATACTACAGTTATATTTACATGCAGTAATATTTACACTTTATTATAACGTTTGTGAATAGTTTTGTTTGTATGCTTGAAATTATTACAGTACTGTTAAAAAAATTTGAAATGTTTGTTGATATTCTTTGTCCAATCAAGGTTGAGTGTATTTTGAGTTGTTCAACGACTTCCGCTTTTTGCACAGCAAACCCGGCACGCGGATATATTTTGGCCGAATTTTGTTATTCCCTCACGGATTTCAGAGCGAATTTAAGCTCTTTGATTAAAGCATCGTTGTTTTGAGAGTTATACGGTATCATTCTTGCAGGGTATATCGATTAATCGTGAAAGAAATGCATTAAAAGCGAAAAATCGAGGATAGTTTCGTGTGACATATGCCAAGTCTGGGCTATTTTGGTCTCAATGTCTCCTTCCTTCCCACGTTATAAGGAAGGCACAGGCGGGCGCGGGGAAATCGAGCCTGGGCCTCCTGTGATATTACTGGAGGAGGTGCTCCTAAGGATGACTTCAGTCAGTGACGTAATCAAAAATAGGTACGCTACGCGTACATGTATCTGCGCAAAACTGGAGTCACATTTAGTATTTTCTTGAAAGGAAATGAATAATAATAATCATAATAATAATAGTAATATTTAATATTTATATTCCGCAAATTAACATGTTATAGTGTATGATCAAATGCGCATCACAACATAATTACACTAAAATTATTCTAAAAAATATAAACAAGATTATATAGATTATATGTTACATGAAGTATTTACATTAAAGGCTTCTTGAAAATAATAAGTCTTAACTAATTTCTTGAAAATACTAAAGTTATGCAGATTTCTTATATACATAGGTAATTCATTCCAGATTTTTTGAGTGTTTTCTTTGTTTTTGTACTATAGTCTTCAAGCAATGTGCCTTCATTAGATCTTAGACTATAGCACGATGTATTTCTTACTTTTAAAAGACTGACAGGATAGAGAGGTGCATACTGATGGATACATTTAAAAGCAAGCATGGCAATTTTGAACTTGATCCTTAATCGAACAGGAAGCCAGTGTAATTTGATGAGAGTCGGAGTGATGTGATCATGTTTAGGGATAGAACAGATAAGACGTGCTGCTGTATTTTGTAGCTGTTGTAGTTTCGACAGATGTACATCTGTGACACCAATGAACAATTGAAATATATATTTCATCACTTATTATATAATAGCAAATTAGATATTAAGATCAAGCATAATACACATCTACCAGGGCTGTAAGCAGGGGAAAGAGAATTTAACATACTAATTTTACAATGTCATTATGATCATAACGAATAATCATGCAGTCACGAAATACAAATTCCATTCAAACAATACTACACTTGCACAAAATATAATACTTTTAAAATTAATATCACTAGCATATATTATATACAGTAAAACAAAGTTTTCAGGTCTAGTTTTCATATTGAATGAAATAGCTGCTATAAATTCCACTTGCTGTAGTATTTCGGATTATTACCATAACAGTAACAAAGGTTTCCTTAATAGGTCAACTGAGTTGTGACATCATAATGTTGATACATAAACTGGGATGTCACACTGATAACTTGACAATCTTCTTTATCATCGCCATATAATCGAGATATGCAAAACATTTTAGATGTATTTTACACATCGTAGAAATTGCATTCATGTTTAAACACTGGTAGCCTACACTGAATATTGTTTACACATTAGTACATTGAAAATTGTTGATTATGATTCTTTAATTCTTACCTTAAAACAAAAACACTTCAAACACAGTTCAAATCGACAAGAGTAAAAATATATAAAGTACTCCTCGAAATTAGCTCGAAACATCGGAACGTACCGCCATGTTGATTTAGCCTGCGAACAGGCTGCTGCGATTGTACGGTTTTCTCACTGATCTATATGTTCTACACTGAATAGTCAATTCCGCATAGTGCGCTGATTGGCTAAGGACGGTCACAAGCTAAAATACTAGACACTGATTGGCTGCAAGCTAACAGCTAACAGCTAACAGATAAAGCAAACTCGATAGCATAGTATATCTGCTGCGCAGATACAAAAACGTTCAAACGGGGATTTACTCACAAAGATACACATTGATCACGGGCATATTATCGGCAAAGGAAACATAAGGATTAGAAAAACTCCTTGCCCTTCGTTTTCAAAACTATTTCACCTTTCGAAACTAATAATTTTGGTTGGGGCAATGGCAGTGCCACGTAAAAAATGTGCAACGATGGTGTAGCCAGCTGAGCATGCAATTATTAATAATTATTATATTGTACAAATTTCTATAAATTACATAAATTCCTTAGCTTGTTTTGGATTCTTTGCAAATAGTAATCGTGGCGCATTAAAAGGACAGGAACGTCGCTTATTTTATTAATTAAAAAAATACTTTTTCTATAGAATCGCCATGTGATTCTGAACCATGTTTTAACGGAGGAAAATGTTCGACTGTTGGAGATTCATTCGAGTGTAAATGTCCTTCTGGTTATAAAGGGAAAAGATGTCAGCAAATAGGTACGACTTCATTCTATTTCATTTTCTTTTGCACATTTCTATTAATTTATACCTTTGTAATTCTTTAACCAAAATTGTGAAAAAATGTTTTAGTATCTCCGTGTGATTCTGGACCATGTGAAAATGAAGGTGAATGTTCAAATGTTGGAAATTCCTTCGACTGTAAATGTCCTTCTGGTTATAAAGGAAAAAGATGTCAGGAAATAGGTACGATTACGGCACCGTATCTGTTGCACATTGCTATTAATTGATACCCTTTGTATTCCTTTAACCAAAATTGTGAAAAAATGTTTTAGTATCTCCGTGTGATTCTGGACCATGTGAAAATGAAGGTGAATGTTCAAATGTTGGAAATTCCTTCCAGTGTAAATGTTCATCTGGGTACAAAGGAAAACGATGTCAGAATAAAGGTATTGAAAGCAAGTTGCATAATAATGTTATTATATACTTGTATATACAAAGCAATGGTACTCATTCGGTATGGAATTAACCGATATATGGGATGAAAAGAAGATACGGCTGGTACTGAGTTCTATCATTAAATCACATTGAACCACAGGCGAAACTTTTATAACAGTATAAAATTGCCATGCAATTGCAACTTTCCTTAAAGCGTGTTATTTCTTTAATTATAAAAAATGTTTAAATAATTGTTTAAATAAATGCCCCATGTGATCGCTTTAATTTTGTTCAAAAGTAAATAATTTTTAACACAAAAAAATTTTTCGTTTAATCTTTATGTATTATTTAAAACATGGCTTATATATCATAAAACACTGCTGGCCAAGTCTATTTAGGTCTGATAAATCACGTACTGCGGATGTTTTAAAGTTGCTTCAAAAACGATTGATCTAGTAAGTTCATTGGCAAAGCAATTCTCAAAAAATACGTTGTGTAAGTCGAGAAAATCAAAGTTTATGCAAATCAAGGGAAATCTCTATCACATATATAAAGATACGACACGCTTATGATTTTTCTTTGAGTCACTGTTTTCCTCATGAATTTTTAATGAGTTTTTGAAGCCTTTACACAAACCTCTTTTACAATTTATAAAACGTATTTCATATACATGTTTAATTAAAACATGATCTACTGATATCTAGTGAGATTTTCATAGTGGAAAATTGACAATGTCCTTCGTTCTGACTTACTTATAGTAATCTGTAATTTTGTTTTTGAAAAACTGTAGTATCCAATTTGCACTAAAAATCATGTATTACGTGTACTAATGATGCACGGGACAAATTTTACATACACAATCCTGGATATATCGTTTATTAAAAACATGTACTGACTCTGTAACTGACTCTATTTTTGATAAACATTTGGAATCTACCAATGAATAAATCAAATTCACTAACGCCCTAATAACATCCCTATTATGATAATGGTGGGAAATCTTTTGAAGAGGGAGGATTGGCTCAGTCAACCCGGGCCGTACTATGAAAGGAAAAATTACAAAACTTTGCAGTCGCCCCGTTAATTGAGCAAGTGAAGCAAATCAGGCTTCAAAAATAATTTCTTAACTGTTTCACACAAAAAAGATTTAAAGTTTTATGCATAACTTAAAAGTACCTTAAAAATGATGAAGAATGGCTTGAACAATTTATTCACAGCTCATCTCGTTCCCAAGTTATCGAGCATTTTGTATTTTTGTGTCATGACGTCACCAGTTGTACTCGAGATGGCAGCAAAAGAAGAAAGTCTAATATCTCAGAAGTGATTCAACGAAATTGAATGAAATTTGGTACAGTTGGTAAGTGCGTCTAAGAAAACATTTTGGAACGTTTATACGGTTGTCATAGTAATACACTGGTTATCAGGTCTCCCCTTCTTATTTTAGTGATGTCTAACAACGATAAAAATAAATGAACATAACAAAAACGACTGTCTTGTTTGTTGGAAGCAAAGAATTGGACAAATAGGACAAGAGAGTACTGGTAACTAATGTATTACTGTGACAACCATACCATAGAAACGTTTCAAAATGTTTGCTCATGCGCACTTACTCACTACCAATTTCATTTAATTTCGTTGAATTTCTGGTATATTAGACTTTCGTCTTTTTGCTGCCATCTTTAGCACAACCATAGTGACGTCATACCACAAATATTATACAATTACTTTATGGTTTCCGTGTTTGGATGACAATGTTGCGAGAGTTAAGAAAAGCCAAGTGTTTGGATTAGGCCATCCAAACACGGAAACAATAAAGTAATTGTTTTATAAAATAACAACTTTCCGCGTTAAAATTTCACTTTAAAAAACTTTCACTTTAAATTTTCGTGCTTGGATGACCTGATCCAAACACGGGTTTCGACCAATCAGAGCAGGCGTTATATATATGTTATTTTATAAACAAAATTCCTGATAACTTGGGAAGAAGATGAGCTGTGAATAAATTGTTAAGGCCATTCTTCATCATTTCAAGGTACTTTCAAGTGATGCACAAAATTGGGGATTTGTGATTTGATCTAATATCATATACCATATGTATAGCTTATATTGACGGGAAATAGACATTGTTCCAATGTCCTAACACATGTAAATCCTGCTAGTGATAAGAACATGTATCTGAGTACTATACTGTGACAAAACCTTAAACTCAGTACAACTTTACTGGTCAATATTCTCCTCAATATAACGTTTTGTAAATATATCAAGAGCCCTCAAAAACGACACAGAGCTAATTATTGCTCTAGTAGGACAATCCTTCAATAATATTAAAACTGCTTATCTGAAAGACAAAATCGTCAATTCATACAACATATGACTTTGTCAACAAAACGCAACAGGCTACACCAAAAATACAAAATGAAACTTGGATGTTTTCTCATTTCAGTCGTAGCAGTATGTTCAGCAACAGGTGATCCTCATTACAAAACATTTGATGGAAGACGTTACAACTTCATGGGAAAATGTGAGTACGTCTTGGCCAAGGACTCAAACGAAACGTTTATAATTCTACAAGACAGTGAACCATGTGGTAGGGGAAAAGCGACATGTACAAATGCCATCACGGTAAACATACAAGGAACGATAATATACCTGAGAAGAGGAGAAAATGTGTTGGTCAATGGTGCAAATGTAACATTGCCATATTCAAACCAAGGTATGCATGGAAACGATACTACACGATATTAATATGCGCATTGGCCTATTGTATTTTGTGGCCAGCAGGCAGGGCTGAAACATTTTTTGAATATTAAGGCCATTTGATAAAAAAATTATTTTCTTTATATATGCATGATTCGTATTTATGTGATACCTCTTGTATATATTACTTAATTATTTAATTCATTACTTACTATTACCTAACTATTCCTATGTTACCTAACTATACCACTGTTCAAATTCAGACCCTTTGCTTTAATTGTTTCAATTAAACTTAAAACTTTCTTTCATATATTCGTTTAGGAATAAATATCAAAACGTTTAAGAAGCGTGGCATAAAGATCACAACAGACATTGATTTAATTGTTGAATATAATGGCGTATTTAATGTTTTTGTCAAAGTTACGAACAGTTATAAAGGAAAATTATCTGGTCTTTGTGGCAACTTTAATGGCAAACGTGATGACGAGTTTAAGACGCCGAAAGATAAACTTGTACAGAAAGCAGTAACATTTGGAAATTCCTGGAAAATAGGTGACAGTTGTCCTGATGTCGAAACTGTTGAAGAGGACCCATGTAAAAATGCCAGTAAACGTGCACAGAAAGCTAAAGAAGAATGTTCTGCACTTAAAAAACAACCTTTTTCAAGATGTAAAAAAGCCTTAGATCCCAATGCAGGTTATATAAAAGATTGCGAGTACGATGTCTGCGCATGTGAAGATAATCCTAAGGCGTGTTTATGTGAATCTTTCGCTGCTTACGAAGAAGCGTGTGACGATTTAGGAATTGAAATCAAATGGAAAAATCTGAAGAAATTTGCGAAATGTAGTAAGTTAAAATATATTGAATTGAAATAGCAATTTATCCCCATGGGGATATTGGAGACTGGAGAAAGAGGTGACGACCTGCCCACCCAACAAGATCCAGAATTTCCCATATTTCAGTGGAAATTATTATATTTGGAATTAGTATGCTCACTACGCGCTTCAAGTATTGCTCTAGGATAATCTACTATCAATTTATGAATTTGAGCTTCCATGTGTGATAAACACTCCAAACACAGTTATTGGGAAATTCAGAAGTGTCTTTGATTATTTAAGGATTCCTTTGAAACATATTTAATCTGCACTCCTCCCTCAACCACCATGGGGTTACCTGAGGGTCGAGGTGTCCGATGATGCCGTATTATGTATATGTATGAAAACGAGTAGGTTAAGATTCAGGTTAGCAACAACCCTCATACATTTACAGTGGGGAACAACCATTAGAGATGCTTTAAAGTCCTTTCTGTGCATACGTTCTGCGCAGACCTCGGGACCCGACCGTTGGAATGTTATTAATGTTTCGCACCTTCCGAAATTTCTTGAATTGAATCTCTAGTCTGTATTCATTTACAAGCATATAGCGAACCAGAAGAGTGTTAAAAATTCAGCATAATATATATCGAATCATTCTTTACAACTGTAGCACTGAGTTCAAAATGTAAACAAAGCGTTTGTTTACATTGCGGACTTTACAGCATCTTTAAATATTGAGTATATCATTACTGTATAAATTCCCTGCACAAGCAAGTTTGACGGTTGATACAGCTAGGCCGCGTGCGCCGAATGATAGTTACTCTTACCTAACGGTAGAGTTTGATCGGCTCTGAGGTACACGGCTGTTGTCTCTTTCTCGACTCAGAGACGTTTAGCGTTTTCTAGTCGAAAAGGAGATGTGGGGCTTAAGGGTTTTGTTGCAAATTCAAGTCCCGAATTTAAGACTTTGAATGTGAGACCCGCGTACCGGGTTTCACATTTTCTGCTCAGCCTTCAGAACACGACAAAGAACAAGAAAAAATGGTTGTGGTAGGTTTATAAAGTGGGAAAGAGCCATTTAATAGTGAGCCGGCAACACTGGTTATTAAATATTTTGGGTTGGAAATAGTTATTAAATATGCATTCACGCAAAGAGAGAACTGAGAGAAACAGTCTTTAAAGTTGTTAATAATGCTCATACACTGCCTTCAGTTGATTAAAAGAGGAATAGAGGGCCGCTCTCTACAGCAATATTACAGTGTTCAAAACACGTCAACTGTCATTCTATAGGTTCACCATGTTCCTCAGCTCCATGTCGAAATGGAGGGAAATGTACAGAAGAAGGAAATTCTTTCAAATGTACTTGTCTTCCTGGGTTTAAAGGGAAAAGATGCCAAAAAAAGGGTATAGAATCATATTAATATTGTCATTTTAATTGTGTATAATATAGTTACTCAAGGAAAAGATTCTTACAGGTAATTTTTCTGAGTCCTGAAATTTATGACTGAAATGATCAGTAATCAAAGAAGAGGTATACTCCACCTGTATAGGGTGAATTGTTGTTGGATTGTTATACATTTTCGATTATGGATTGTCAGGGGGAAATGCAAATAACAAACACCTATTCCCAGGAACAGCCAGCCAATCAACGCCGCGATAGCGACCGTTTACAATATTTGAATGTATTGTAATTTTCCAAACTCTTTCGATCGTATAGTAAACGATCGATTCATCAATAATTCATATTGCATCTCATGTATTATTCAAATTTGTATATAAATGTTTCCATCCTGAGAGAACAAAAATAATATGCTAATTATCTTCAAACAAAATATGACGTAAGTTCAACACGTCAATGTTATATTTGTTAAAAAAAAAGCTAAACCTATGACAAACTTGTGTTAATTGTCATATCTTTTATAATTTTTTAAATAAAATTTACCGTAAAGGGACCATTGGGCTATTGAGTACATACTGTGAAAATCCTTGATTTCCATGGGGGCTAATCAGTCAATTTTTCCAGACGGGTAATGGGAGAAAAATTCTGTTTCCACAGGGTTTAAAGCTTGAAAATGCAATTCCAAAGCGGGTTGAAGACCTTTCCATACGGGTCAGTTGCAACAATTAACACATGTTTGTCATAGGTTTAGCTTTTTTTCAACCGAAATATAAAATTACTCAGTTCGCCAATGCCAATGAACTCATAAGATGGGTCGTTTATATCAGATAAAGATCGGTTGCTCATGTTTTAACTAGTACTTATCAATCCCTTGCGGAGATTGCCCTACATGGAACTGCATTGGTGAAACGACGTTCTAACATCTACTTTATTAAATAAATTTTTCAAAATAATTTACAAGAAACCACCTACATTTAGCTAGCTATTCGAGGTAGGTGGCTTTCAATTAATCAATGTAAGTAATATTCTTTCACCTGTTGAAGGGTATAGGTCTGCCGGAAATAATCTTGAACTGTCTTTGCCAGTCTAGGTAGTGCCAATAAAATGAACAAGATTTCGTTGGTAGGGATGCAACTACCTGAGTGAAAATATATCAGGAGAATTTCGACGTTTCGAACGAAGGCCCTTCCTCTGGAGTTGGGCCATCGCTCGAAACGTCGAAATTCTCGTCATGTATTTATATTTATATCTAACCAGAAAACGTTGTGTTTCATTACGTATAATCTTGTGCACGCATCTTCCATATATTCTTGAATTAAACTAACTAAATTATTTCAGGTTCACCATGTTCCTCAGCTCCATGTCAAAATGGAGGGAATTGTACAGCGAAAGGAAATTCTTTCAAATGCACTTGTCTTCCTGGATTTGAAGGAAAAAGATGTCAACAGAAAGGTAGTGATATGCCGTGAATTCTGTCCGTAATTAAGCCAACGGTGGTTTCACTTATTTCAGGGACATTTGCGGGTTGGGGATAATAGAAAGGGTGCCCAGAGATTTGCCGAAACAAATTGAGGGCTCCAAATTCGAAACAAGGAAGAAAGAACATATTCGAAATGTTAACAAT
Organism: Paramuricea clavata; assembly: GCA_902702795.2. Classification (NCBI taxonomy): domain Eukaryota; kingdom Metazoa; phylum Cnidaria; class Anthozoa; order Malacalcyonacea; family Plexauridae; genus Paramuricea; species Paramuricea clavata. The sequence continues at coordinate 19,976 of CACRXK020001195.1, read as the reverse complement.
TATGAAAAACGTTCAAACGGGGATTTACTCACAAAGGATACACATATTGATCACGGGCATATTATCGGAAAAGGAAAAATAAGGATTAGAAAAACTCCTTGGCGTTCGTTTTCAAAACTATTTCACCTTTCGAAACTAATAATTTTGGTTGGGGCAATGGCAGTACCACGTAAAAAATGTGCAATGATGGTGTAGCCAGCTGAGCACGCAATTATTAATATTTATTATACTGTACAAATTTCTATAAATTACATAAATTCCTTAGCTTGTTTTGGATTTTTGCAAATAGTAATCGCGCATTAAAAGGACAGGAACGTCACTTATTTTATTAATTAAAAAAATACTTTTTCTATAGAATCGCCATGTGATTCTGAACCATGTTTTAACGGAGGAAAATGTTCGACTGTTGGAGATTCATTCGAGTGTAAATGTCCTTCTGGTTATAAAGGGAAAAGATGTCAGCAAATAGGTACGACTTCGTTCTATTTCATTTTCTTTTGCACATTTCTATTAATGTATACCTTTGTAATCCTTTAACCAAAATTGTGAAAAAATGTTTTAGTATCTCCGTGTGATTCTGGACCATGTGAAAATGAAGGTGAATGTTCAAATGTTGGAAATTCCTTCGAGTGTAAATGTCCTTCTGGTTATAAAGGAAAAAGATGTCAGGAAATAGGTACGATTACGGCACCGTATCTGTTGCACATTGCTATTAATTGATACCCTTTGTATTCCTTTAACCAAAATTGTGAAAAAATGTTTTAGTATCTCCCTGTGATTCTGGACCATGTGAAAATGAAGGTGAATGTTCAAATGTTGGAAATTCCTTCCAGTGTAAATGTTCATCTGGTTACAAAGGAAAACGATGCCAGAATAAAGGTATTGAAAGGAAGTTGCATAATAATGTTGTTATATACTTGTATATACAAAGCAATGGTACTCATTTTGTATGGAATTAACCGATATATGGGATGAAAAGACGGTTGAAGATACGGCTGGTACTGAGTTCTATCATTAAATCACATTGAACCACAGGCGAATCTTTTTTAACAGTGTAAAATTGCCATGCAACTTTCCTTAAAGCGTGTTATTTCTTTAATTTTAAAAAATGTTTAAAGAAATGTTTAAATAAATGCCCTACGTGATCGCTTTAATTTTGTTCAAAAGTCATTTTTAACACAAAAAATTTTTCGTTTTAATCTTTATGTACTATTTAAAACATGGCTTATATCTCATAAAACACTGCGGCCCAAGTCTATTTAGGTCTGATAAATCACGCACTGCGGATGTTTTAAAGTTGCTTCAAAAACGATCGATCTAGTAAATTCATTGGCAAAGTAATTTTCAAAAAATTCGTTGTGTAAGTCGAGAATATCAAAGTTTATGCAAATCAAGGGAAATCTCTATCACGTATATAGAGGATATTAGACGGTTGCGAAGAGATATGGATTTTATGTTCGAGTGGCAAAAATAATATCTCACGAGTGAGCGCAGCGAACGAGTGAGATATTTTTTTTTGTCACGAGATATTGTTTTTGTCACGAGATATTGTTTTTGTCACGAGATATTGTTTTTGTCACAATATCACGGAATATGGCGGAATATCACGGAATATGGCGGAATATCACGGAATATGCCGGAATATCACCGAATATGGCGGGATATCATGGAATATCACGACATTTTCCCGGAATATACCGGAACATCACAATATTTTCCGATGGTAGCCATGCGACTGTTTGTAAACATGGACGTCTGACAACATATTTTATTACAAAAGTGATGGATCTTTCCCATTTTGACGGTAAGTAACAAACAATAACTCTATACTGGAAGTTTTATATGTTGTTTATATTATTATTACGAGTGTTGATCAAAAATTGTGAATCAATATGATTAATTCCTCCTGAGTTACAGCGTCTTGAAAAACAAAAGTGCTGACGTCAGCATTATTTCGAACTCCTTAACTGTGTTAAAGCCCGTTTACACTTGCAATTTTTGCTGCGATTTCTACAGCGATTTCCTCCTAATGCATGTGAACAAGTCGATGTATTACGAATGTTCGGCGTAGATGTACCCTCATCAGAACATTCATAACTTATCCACTCTTTCACATGCATCAGAAGAAGAAAATTGCACCTAAAATCGCAGTAAGAATTGCAAGTGTGAACGAGCCTTTTATACACAAAATTTAGTTAAAAATTATTGGTTAAGGTTTAATAAGACGGGACTTTTTACCTGATATAAACAACTGGCTCAAAGTTGCCTTAATTTTAGCTTTTGATTTTTGGATAAACGCTTGGTGGTATAAAATGGTCAATTTTAACTAAATTTTGTATATAACACAGTTCTGAAGGCGTTCGAAAATAATGCTGACGTCAGCACGTTTGTTTTTCAAGACGCTGTAACTCAGGAGGAATTAATCATATTGATTCAAAATTTTTGCTGAACACTCGTAATAATGATATAAAACTTCCAGTATAGAGTTATTGTTTGTTACTTACCGTCAAAATGGGAAAGATCCATCACTTTTGTAATAATAATAATGTAGTAACGGAAAACTTTTAATAGATTCATAGTCTTTGATAATGGTTTCCGTTTAGGAAACCGAAACGTTAGACAAATTAAAGTATCTTACCTTTTTGTTAATCTGGAAGAACAAATAAAACATAATCTATATTCTATCATTTAAAATTGTACTCATAATTAATTTATTTAATTTTATTAGAATTGACCATTGACACAGAATAGGAAGGTATAGCAGAAGCGTAACTCAAGCAAGTATTTGTCCGCGTTTTTACAAGCGATTCGTCATCAATCACGCCATCCTGGCTAGTACAACCGGCACTTTGTACCTAGCAAAACCTGATAAAAACTTCCGGTTGTACTAGCCAGGATGGCGTGAGCGAGTTAAAATTTTCGTGGACGTAAAACAATAAGGGAAACGACTAGAGTTACGCTTCTGCTATAGCTTCTTATTCTGTGCCATTGACGTGATGCGCTTGACGCGCGAGCAGCGAGTCCAATTGCTGCGTAATAAATCTAAAACAATTACCTTTTTCAACGACATTGAGGATTAAAATCATAGAAGAACTGTGTGTGAAGTTTTCGTCTTTGGAAAAGAGAAATTTGATTGGTAAAGTCTTGGATATTCGTTGTGTATTTTGTGGATTTGTTTATTGATTTGGCTGAAATTGCAAGAAATTATTACAGTTGGTTTTGAGCTCGCGCGCTACTTGGACGGTTGGTTCTGGCGTGCGCACACAGAATACGTGATACTCTTACGTGATTCGAAGAACTATATTGCGAAATTCGTTCGATTAATATTTGTGCGCGTGCGACAAGTAGAATTAAAGATCTCGCCAGAATTATGTTGCATTCAAATAAACTGCTTCAAAGTTTGCTCGCGGTGACTCTTTTACTTCATGTGGCCATTTGTATCGCGGCTGTACCGTATTCGTATCGAACGTTGTCATATTCCGTTCTCGGCAAACCCACCTACTCGTATAAAGTACCTGCGCCAATCCCAACAAAGCACAAATGGCTCAAGTCCAGGATTCAGTACTACAGCAATACCACTGCGTCATACAACTTGACTACCACCGCTATTCTAGCCTGTGGCGATGTGCATACTAATCCAGGACCAGCTTTGGGTAGCTCTAGAAAACAAGTTGGGGCAAAACTGAACAGTTTAAGAGCTTTGTATCTAAACGCTCGTAGTCTAAAGGCAACCGCAGAATCTACGGACGACAAGACAAAGAAAACCAGTAAGTTGACCATTCTTCAGAATCTTGTTTATCTTGAACAGCATGATATCGTATGTGTGTGCGAAACCTGGTTAAATGAATTAATTCTTGATAACGAAATTCTACCTGGTTACACCATTCATAGAAAAGACCGACCCGGGAACATGAGAGGTGGCGGAGTCCTTGTAGCGATAAGAAATGAACTGCGCTCATCTCGAAGACTGCTACTTGAAGGTCAACAAAGTGAACATCTCATGATCGAACTGTATCCTGCGAACTGCTCGAAATTCCTATTAAGTCTCTTCTATAGACCACCAAATTCTGAAGAAGATATACTAATTGAGTTGAGAGACTCTCTTGATCGTTTAGATGAATCATGTCAACTTGTTCTGGTCGGTGATTTTAACCTACCCAATATTGACTGGTCATTGGACTTTCCTTCTCCCACATCTAAAGGCAGTTTCAAGGAGGAACTTTTTTGCGAGATTATTACAGATCAATTCCTCTACCAAAAAGCTGTCGGTCCGACACACCTGCATGGTAATAAATTGGACTGTGTATTCTCGAATTCTCCGAAGCTCATCACGAACGTGAACTGCACAAATCCAACTGATCTATTTCCAACTGATCATTACCTTATCGAGTTCGATATCAAAGTTTGTTTTCAAAAAGCAAAATCGATAAGACGAACAGTGTATGACTTCAATAATGCAAACTTCGATGGTGCTCGTGAACATCTAATGAATGTCCCTCTCGATTCTGCGATATCCAATAATTCAGATATAGACGAATGTTGGAAAGCATGGAAAGATCTATTTATCACAGCGATAGATAAATTTGTACCTAAAAAGACAGTCGTTGACACCAACACACCACCTTGGATAGACCGGGATGTTAAACACATGATTAAGAAGAAATATACAGCTCTACGACAATATCGTCAGAAACGAACGGAAGGACGAAAACGCAAACTCCGTCAGTTGATACAGGAAACTAAGGACTTGAAAACGCCATCAATACATAGAAAAAGTTCAATATTCCCTCGCAAAATCACCTAAGTTATTCTGGTCCTACCACAAACATATCCTCCGCAATAGAAATTCCCCACCTGATAACACGTACAACAACTCAACTGCAACAGCACCACACAAAAAAGCAGAACTTTTCAACGCATTCTTCGCCTCTGTTTTTCTTCTGAAGTCATCTCCCCAAGATGCAAACCTGAACATGACACCGAAAACTGACGAAATAATATCTGATATTCAGATCTCGCAGAATGAAGTCGAGCAGTACCTTAACCATTTGGACACAACAAAGGCTTATGGCCCAGACGGAATACCACCACGTCTGCTGAAAGAATTCTCAAGAGAAATCTCGACAAGCCTCTGCAGTTTGTTCAACATGTCCTTAACAACAGGCCGCCTACCTATGGAATGGAAACATGCGAACGTTGTACTCATCCACAAAAAAGACTGTGTCGAACCCGTGACCAACTACCGTCCCATTTCCCTTCTGCCAATAATTTCCAAAGTTCTCGAAAGATGCGTTTTCAATAACATTTACCCCTTTGTTCGTGTACTGATCAATAATGTCCAACATGGCTTCTTAAGAAATCGTTCATGTATAACCCAGCTTCTAGGTATACTACATGACATTGGTAAAAATCTGGATCGAAACAAACAAATCGATGTGCTATACCTAGATTTCTCGAAAGCGTTCGACTCTGTAGATCATGACATCCTACTTCACAAACTACAAATGCATGGCATAAACGGAACGCTTTTACGATGGTTCGAAAACTACTTGAACGATAGATGGCAGCGAGTTGTCATTGATGGTGCAGCCTCTGCACGGTCTCCAGTAACATCAGGTGTACCGCAAGGCAGCATTCTTGGACCGTTGCTCTTTGTTATATTCATAAATGATCTTCCCGATAACGTTTCACCCAGTACGAACTCAGCACTGTATGCAGATGATTCAAAGTTATACAGAGAAATAAAATCGGTAGAAGATTGCCAGTTCCTGCAAGACGACCTTGCCAAACTGGAAAAGTGGAGCACTGATTCAAAAATGCGATTTAACACTGAAAAGTGCAAAGTGCTGACAATATCAAGAAAGCAACACCCAACGCGATTTCCATATCGCATATATGGTAATGAATTATCTCCTTGTCAAGTCGAGAAAGATCTTGGTATGCTCGTGACCAGCAATTTGAAATGGGGCCCACACATACTGAAGATGGTGGCGAAGGCAAATAAAATGCTTGGTATCCTCAAACGCTCATGCTTTGACATTAACCACACCCAGGTCAGACGGACCTTATATCTAACGCTAGTTAAATCTCAACTTGTTTATGGAAGCGAGATATGGTGTCCTCCTAACAACAGCCACTTATCAAAGAAAATCGAAGGAGTTCAAAGAAGAGCAACACTGTGGATACTAAAGAAGAAACGCGGAGAACTAAGTTACAAACAGCGCTTAATGCAACTTAATTTAATCCCGCTTGTATACGACAGAGAACAGAAGGACTTGATATTTTTCTATAAATGCATGTACGGTCTCACAGATTTTGACATATCGCAGTATGTTGAAGTTACAACGGGAAGGACACGCGCGGCCACTTCTGGTCTTCTGAGAACACAAGCATGCAAAACAAGTACATTTCAAAGTTCGTATTGTGTTAGAATTGTTAAACTGTGGAACTATGTTTGTACGTCTGCTCCTTCGTATTGTTATGTCACTGTCTCCTCTTTTAAGTCATACTTGCGCAAGACTTACATCCACCTCACTAGTACTTCTTATACTCCTGACTTACCTAGTTCACACTCACTTATCACGACTCAATAAAAAATATCTAACATTTCTCTCTTTGTCTTTTCATTCTTTCTGCCTTTTCATTCTCTTAGTCTTTTCATTTAATCTTCCTTGTCTTTGTTTCTTGTCTTTGTTTGTTGTCTAGTGGTGAGCACCTTGCATGGGACATAGTCTCGTTTGTGTTTCGCCACTTTTGGCACTTTCCTCGTCTTCTTGTACAATGTAATTGTCCGTTTAAGTTATGTAAATATTCAGTTTTTTATGTGCCAAATTAAAGTTGTTAAATACCAATAAAATATGTTGTCAGACGTCCATGTTTACAAACAGTCGCATGGCTACCATCGGAAAATATTGTGATGTTCCGGTATATTCCGGGAAAATGTCGTGATATTCCGTGATATTCCGGCATATTCCGTGATATTCCGGCATATTCCGTGATATTCCGGCATTCCGGTATTACAATTTATAAAACGTACTTCATATACATGTTTAATTAAAACATGATCTACTGATATCTAGTGAGATTTTCATAGCGGAAAATTGACCATGTCCTTCGCTCTGACTTACTTATAGTAATCTGTAATTTTTGTTTTTTTAATTTGAAAAACTGTAGTCTCCAATTTGCACTAAAAGTCATGTATTACGTGTACTAATGATGCACGGGACAATATTTTACATACACAATCCTGGATATATCGTTTATTAAAAAGATGTACTGACTCTGTAACTGACTCTATTTTTGATAAACATTTGGAATCTACCAATGAATAAATCAAATTCACTAACGCCCTAATAACATCCCTATTATGATAATGGTGGGAAATCGTTTGAAGAGGGAGGATTGGCTCAGTCAACCCGGGCTGTACTATGAAAGGAAAAATTACAAAACTTTGCAGTGGCTCCTTTAATTGAGCAAGTGAAGCAAATCAGGCTTCAAAAATAATTGCGGTGCCCGTGCCATTTTTGGCACCGCATTATATTCTGCCTGTGAGTTTGTTAGTTTGTTAGTTTGTCCGTTTGTTTGTTAGTTTGTTCGCATCAATACGTTTCCTTAATCGCCTACCAAAAATTCCTTGCACGTGCTCGGAATTTATTAATTATTATTAATCGTGTACACTCATGATGATCGACAGTTTGCTCAGCTGGTTTTATGCGTCAAACAAGGACAAAAATACCACTGTTCGAATCAGCGTGAAAAGTTGTGTGTACGGATGGAAAATTGATTTCAAAATTGACTTCTATTCTAGCTATTTGTCGCCTTTGAAAGACAAAAGCAGCTCAAAATAATCCTTCACGTTTTCCGAATTCCTTTTTTCGAGGAAAGTTTTCTTTCGAATTACAACTCTCACTCTCACGATTGACTTTTTGCTGCGTCTTATCTCTGGTTTTATGCGCCCAATAAGGACAAAAATACCACCGTTCGATTCAGTGTAAGAAATTATACTCACAGATTTCAAATGTATTACTAAACTACAGTATTCTAGCGATTTATGGCCTTTGAAAGACAAGCGAAATTGTATTGTTCACAAATCGCTCAAAATTATTAAACTAACTAGAAAATACATGCATGCAGAAACCCTCGCCTTGCTGACAAAATCATTGTATTTTCCGAACACGAACTATCTAAAGTAGTTGCCATAGTAACACAATAATTTTTTAAGAATATTCTTACAAATGAAAAATCGCTTAAAAATATCACTTTTAATTACAAAATTATCAATTTCCCAACATATATATGTTAGGTATGATATTATACGTAATATAAGCTTCAATTTAAGGTAAAATTCAACCACAAACGCTTCGCAAAACGTTTTAAAGTGTTCTTTATAAAACTAAACTGCCTTTATTCTTTAATTAAATGGCTTTATCGATAAACTTTGAGTTTGCAATAAAATGATTTCAAATTCTAGCATGCAAATAACTTTGTTTTCTTTTTTATTTAAAAAATATTCAATATAATAAAAAAGGGAATCAATGATTAAAGATACACTGAAATGGGGCCCGATATGCTGTCTTGTTTAGTTGTTTCATGCCTTTCATGGCAATTGATAAAACTAGAATAGTGAAGCGAATAGTGCGAATAGTCGACGAATAGTCCGCGAATAGTCGACGAATAGTGCGAATAGTCCGCGAATAGTCCGCGAATAGTCGACGAATAGTGCGAATAGACCGCGAATAGTCGACGAATAGTGCGAATAGTCCGCGAATAGTCGACGAATAGTACGAATAGTCGGCGAATAGTACGAATAGTCCACGAATAGGCGACGAATAGTACGAATAGTGCAATAGAGACTTTGCAAGGCTTTGTAGAACTAAATTTACCGGGGGGGGGAGGGGCTCTGTTGACAAACATGAAATCGTGAAAACATTCGTCGACGTACGTCAATGACGTCATACGTCTAGTGATTGTCATCAGTGGCGCCGTGGCCGGGGGGGGTCCAGGGGGGGCATGGCCCTCCCCTATTGTTGACACCCGTCGTAAAATTGCCAATGCTGCCGGAAATTGTCGGAAAATTGTCAAGGCTGTCGGAAATTGTCAAAGTTGTCGACGGGGGGTGAAGATTTAAAATGTTGTCGTCCGGAAAACTTTTTGAAAAATTTTTCGGTTTGTCGGAAAAGTACTGCCCTTGCCCCCCCCCCAAAAAAAAACATGGGTCCCACGGCGCCACTGATTGTCATTCTACTTCCTGTTAAATATTTGTTAAAACTCAGGGGTCCCGTAATTTTTACCGATTACGTATGACGTCATTGACATCAACGAATGTTTTCACGATTTCATGTTTGTCAATAGAGCCCCCCCCCCCGCTCCGCTTCGGTAAATTTAGTTCTACAGCACGGTGGAAAGCCTTGCAAAGTCTCTATTGCACTATTCGTCGACTATTCGTACTATTCGTCGACTATTCGCGGACTATTCGTACTATTCGTTGACTATTCGCGGACTATTCGCACTATTCGTCGACTATTCGCGGACTATTCGCACTATTCGTCGACTATTCGCGGACTATTCGCACTATTCGTCGACTATTCGCACTATTCGCTTCACTATTCTAGTTTTATCAATTGCCGTTGTTTCATATACGCAAAGGCTGTCGGGTTTTAAAGCAATTTATATAAAATCAATATTTAAAACAAACTTACCTTCGTTAACGTCGACTCCCTTCTTTTAGCCGATTCTTTCGCCATTTCTTTCTTGAAATTTACAAAATCTTGCAAAACTGCGAGCAAAAATGAAATATATTTGCAAGAAATTTATTAATCATCAAATCAAGAAATGTTTGCTATTTCGCTGTCGTCATGCAGTCGTTATAATGCAAACTTTAAATTGGACCAATCACAGTGTTTGGTATTCATGACAGTCCGCCATATTTTTGAGATCAGTGAGGATGACCACCCACGGTTGGTGACCCACGCCCGCGATATTTGATGAACTTTAGACTTCGCTAATGCTTTCGTTTCCCCGGGTGTAAATAGCCGGGGGGAATTAGTACCCTCGTACGGCGCTTCGCGCCGTCGGCTCGGGGATTAAAAATGCAATACATTTGACCTTGATAACTTTCGTATTGTTGGTTTTCTCTTTTTCGTCCGTTTACCAGTCGATTTGTCTCACTTTTCTCTTTATTTTGTTTGTAGTTTCAGCCCAAAATATTATATTTTGAAGGTTTTAATGTGCAGTTTTAATAAGCGAAATTGTATTGTTTAACAAATCGCTCAAAATTATTAAACTAATTAAAAATGCAGTCCGTTTAATCCTTGATAACTTCGGAATTGTTGGTTTTCTCGTTTTCGGCCCGTATGCCAGTGGATTCGTCTCACTTTTCTTCTCATTTTGATAGTATTTTGAGCCCAAAATATTTTATTTTGAAGGCTTTAAAACGCAGTTTTGATCCTAACGTACGGACCAACTGGCGGCCGACAGGAGAATGTGTAGCGTGCTAAATATAACTTTACTTGTACATGCAGGCGGAAACGCCAAAAGTTTTATTTGTAGGCGGGCACCGTATTTTAGTACTGTGTCTGGTTTCTTAACTGTTTCACACAAAAAAGATTTAAAGTTTTATGCATAACTTAAAAGTACCTTGAAAATGATGAAGAATGGCCTGAACAATTTATTCACAGCTCATCTAGTTCCCAAGTTATCGATCATTTTGTATTTTTGTGTTATGACGTCACCAGTTGTACTCGAGATGGCAGCAAAAGAAGAAAGTCTAATATCTCAGAAGTGATTCAACGAAATTGAATGAAAGTTGGTAAGTGCGTCTAAGAAAACATTTTGGAACGTTTATACGGTTGTCATCGTAATACACTGGTTATCAGGTCTCCCCTTCTTATTTTAGTGATGTCTAAAAACGATAAAAATAAATGAACATCACAAAAACGCCTTTCTTTTTTGTTGGAAGCAAAGAATTGGACAAATAGGACAAGAGAGTCCTGGTAACTAGTGTATTACTGTGACAACCGTACCATAGAAACGTTTCAAAATGTTTGCTATGCGCACTTACTCACTATCAATTTCATTTAATTTCGTTGAATTTCTGGGGTATTAGACTTTCGTCTTTTTGCTGCCATCTTTAGCACAACCATAGTGATGTCATACCACAAATATTATACAATTACTTTATGGTTTCCGTGTTTGGATGACAATGTTGCGAGAGTTAAGAAAAGCCAAGTGTTTGGATTAGGCCATCCAAACACGGAAACAATAAAGTAATTGTTTTATAAAATAACAACTTTCCGTGTTAAAATTTCACTTTAAAAACTTTCACTTTAAATTCTCGTGTTTGGATGACCGGATCCAAACACGGGTTTCGACCAATCAGAGCAGGCGTTATATATATGTTATTTTATAAACAAAATTCCTGATAACTTGGGAAGAAGATGAGCTGTGAATAAATTGTTAAGGCCATTCTTCATCATTTCAAGGTACTTTCAAGTGATGCACAAAATTGGGGATGAAATTTTGTGACATGCGCACTTTAAGATCAAATACAGATGTGATTTGACCTTATATCATATACCAAATGTATAGCCTTTATTGGCGGGAAATAGACCTAACACATGTAAATCCTGCTAGTGATAAGAACTAAACTCAGTACAACTTTACTGATCAATATTCTCCTCAATATAACGTTTTGTAAATATATCAAGAGCCCTCAAAAACGACACATAGCTAATTATTGCTCTAGTAGGACAATCCTTCAATAATATTAAAACTGCTTATCTGAAAAACAAAATCGCCAATTCATACAACATATGACTTTGTGAACAAAACGCAACAGGCTACACCCACAATACAAAATGAAACTTGGATGTTTTCTCATTTCAGTCGTAGCAGTATGTTCAGCAACAGGTGATCCTCATTACAAAACATTTGATGGAAGACGTTACAACTTCATGGGAAAATGTGAGTACGTCTTGGCCAAGGACTCAAACGAAACGTTTATGATTCTACAGGATAGTGAACCATGTGGTAGGGGAAAAGCGACATGTACAAATGCTATCACGGTAAACATACAAGGAACGATAATATACCTGAGAAGAGGAGAAAATGTGTTGGTCAATGGTGCAAATGTAACATTGCCATATTCAAACCAAGGTATGGATGGAAACGATACTACACGATATTAATATGTACAGTGGCCAATTGTATTTTGTGGCCAGCAGGCAGGGGTGAAACATTTTTTGAATATTAAGGCCATTTGATAAAAAAATTATTTTCTTCATATATGCATGATTCGTATTTATGTGATACCTCTTGTATATATTATTTAATTCATTACTTACTATTACCTAACTATTCCTATGTTACCTAACTATACCACTGTTCAAATTCAGACCTTTTGCTTTAATTGTTTCAATTAAACTTAAAACTTTCTTTCATATATTCGTTTAGGAATAAATATCAAAACGTTTAAGAAGCGTGGCATAAAGATCACAACAGACATTGATTTAATTGTTGAATATAATGGCGTATTTAATATTTTTGTCAAAGTTACCAACAGTTATGAAGGAAAATTATCTGGTCTTTGTGGCAACTTTAATGGCAAACGTGATGACGAGTTTAAGACACCGAAAGATAGACTTGTGCAGAAAGCAGTAACATTTGGAAATTCCTGGAAAATAGGTGACAGTTGTCCTGATGTCGAAACTGTTGAAGAGGACCCATGTAAAAATGCCAGTACACGTGCACAGAAAGCTAAAGAAGAATGTTCTGCACTTAAAAAACAACCTTTTTCAAGGTGTAAAAAAGCCTTAGATCCCAATGCAGGTTATATAAAAGATTGCGAGTACGATGTCTGCGCATGTGAAGATAATCCTAAGGCGTGTTTATGTGAATCTTTCGCTGCTTACGAAGAAGAGTGTGATGATTTAGGAATTGAAATCAAATGGAAACATCTCAAGAAATTTTCGAAATGTAGTAAGTTAAAATATATTGAATTGAAATAGCAATTTATCCCCATGGGGATATTGGAGACTGGAGAAAGAGGTGACGACCTGCCCACCCAACAAAATCCGGAATTTCCCATATTTGGAAATTATTATATTTGGAATTAATATGCTCACTACGTGCTTCAAGTACTACTTTAGGATAATCTACTATATATCAATTTATGAATTTGAGCTTCCATGTGTGATAAACACTCCAAACACAGTTATTGGGAAATTCAGAAGTCTCTTTGATAATTTAAGGATTCGTTTGAAACATATTTAATCTGCACTCCTCCCTCAACCACCATGGGGTTACCTGAGGCCCGGGGTGTCCAATGATGCCGTATTATGTATATGTATGAAAACCAGTAGGTTAAGATTCAGGTTAGCAACAACCATCATACATTTACAGTGGGGAACAACCATTAAAGATGCTTTAAAAATCCTTACTGTACATACGTTCTGCGCAGGCCTCGGGATCCGACCATTAGAATGTTATATTAATGTTTCGCACCTTCCAAAATTTGTTGAATTGAATCTCTATAGTCTGTTTTAATTTACAAGCATATAGCGAACCAGAAGAGTGTTAAAAATTCAGTATAGAGTATTTGCATGTAACGTCATAAAATTTCTAAAAGCTTAAGAGTTTAACATATATAGTTGCCCATTTTATATATTTTGTATATCCTTACTACAAGTATTCCTGGCAAATTTCAAGTCGATACAGTAATTCCTTCGCGAGTTAAAGGTGCTTGAATAATTTATATTGCTGACGTCATTATTATTTTGAAAGGCCGTTATAAGCTACGTGGTTTTCCAAACATAAGTCGAAATATTTCGATGGGCTTTCAAAAGCTTTATATAATTAATATCAAACATAACTGTGGACCTGTGTAATAAAATATAACTTTTCTTGAGCATTTACTACACGGCCGCCATGTTGATGGTCCAATATTACGCAATCTCAGACCACCAACATGGCGGCCGTGTCGTAAATGCCCAAGGAAAGATATATTTTATCACACAGGTCCTCAATTGTGTTTGATGTTAAGTATATAAAGCTTTTGAAAGCCCACCGAACTATTTCAACTTAGGTTTGGAAAACCGCGTAGCTCATAACGGCCTTTCAAAATAATGCTGATGTCAGCAATATAAATTATTCAAGCCCTTTTAACTTGCGAATGAATCACTGTATCAACTTGAAATTTGCTAGGATTACTTGTAGCAAGGATATACAAAATATATAAAATGGGCAACTATATATGTTAAACGCTTAAGCTTTTAGAATTTTTATGACGTCACATGCAAACACTCTATAATATATATCTAATCATTTTTTACAATTGTAGCACTGAGTTCAAAATGTAAAAAAAAGCGTTTGCGGTTTACATTACGGACTTTACAGCATCTTTAAATTTTGAGTATATCAGTACTGTATAAATTCCCTGCACAAGCAAGTTTGACGGTTGATACAGCTAGTCCTTGTGCGCCGAATGGTAGTTACTCTTACCTAACGGTAGAGTTTGACGGGCTCTGAGGTACACGATTGTTGTCTCTTTCTCGACTCAGAGACGCTCACCGTTTTCTAGTCGAAAAGGAGTTGTGGGGCTTTGAGGGTTTTGTTGCAAATTCAAGTCCCGAATTCAAGACTTTGAATGTGAGACCCGTACCGGGTTTCACATTTTCAGCTCAGCCTTCAGAACTCGACAAAAAACAATAGGAAATGGGTGTGGTAGGTTTATAAAGTGGGAAACAGCCATTTAGTATTGAGGCGGCAACACTAGTTATTAAATATTTTGGGTTGGAAACAGTTATTAAATATACATTCACGCAAAGAGAGAAACAGTCTTTAAAGTTGTTAATAATGCTCAAACACTGCCTTCAGTTGATTAAAAGAGGAATAGGGTAGCGCTCTCTAAAGTAATATTACAGTGTTCAAAACAAGTCACCTGTCATTCTATAGGTTCACCATGTTCCTCAGCTCCATGTCGAAATGGAGGGAAATGTACAGAAGAAGGAAATTCTTTCAAATGTACTTGTCTTTCTGGATTTAAAGGGAAAAGATGCCAGAAAAAGGGTATAGAGTCAAAGTAATATTGTCATTTTAATTGTGTATAATATAGTTTCTCAAGGAAAAGATTCTTACAGGTAATTTTTCTGAGTCCTGAAATTCATGACTGAAATGATCAGTAATCAAAGAAGAGGTATACCACCTGTATAGGGTGAATTGTTGTTGGATTTTATACATTTTCGATTATGGATTGTCAGGGGGGGGGGGGTGTGCAAATAACAAACACGTATTTCCGGCAGCAGCCAGCCAATCAACGCCGCGATAGCGACTGTTTACAATATTTGAAAGTAATGTATACCTGAAAATATATAAGGAGAATTTCGACGTTTCGAGCGAAGGCTCTTCCTCTGGAGTTGGGCCTTCGCTCGAAACGTCGAAGTTCTCCTTATATATTTATAGGTCAGTCTATATAATAGCCGAATGCTCGTAAATAAAATATCTAACCAGAAAACGTTGTGTTTCATTACGTATAATCTTGTGCACGCATCTTCCATATATTCTTGAATTAAACTAACTAAATTATTTCAGGTTCACCATGTTCCTCAGCTCCATGTCGAAATGGAGGGAAATGTAAAGAGAAAGGAAATTCTTTCAAATGCACTTGTCTTGCTGGATTTGAAGGGAAAAGATGTCAACAGAAAGGTAGTGATATGCCGTGAATTCTGTCCGTAATTAAGCCAACGGTGATTTCACTTATTTCAGAGACATTTGTGGGTTGGGGATAATAGAAAGGGTGCCCACAGATTTGCCGAAACAAATCGAGGGCTCCAAATTTGAAACAAGGGAGAAAGAACACATTCGAAATGTTAATAATTATGAAAAAATGTTTGTGTGATGTTACTCTGAGTGTATATCCACACCGGGCAGGCTTGAAAAATATGCCTGGCCACGGCGGGACCTTTGGAATACTATACGACCTTTGGAATACTAGCCCAATGCTCTTCCAACTGAGCTATCCGACCTGGTCAGGTCGGTTCGAGTATGCGATATTTCGGAACAGAATCTAGTTCCTTCGATATCAGTGTAATCTAATAATCATGAAATGTGTATATTCGTGTATATTTCATGTGTATATTACACCAACACAGCGCTACAGATTTCATGATTATTAGATTACACTGATATCGAAGGAACTAGACTCTGTTCCGAAATATCGCATACTCGAACCGACCTGACCGCGTAGCTCAGTTGGAAGAGCGTTGGGCTAGTATTCCAAAGGTCGTAGGTTCGAATCCCGCCGTGGCCAGGCATATTTTTCAAGCCTGCCCGGTGTGGATATACACTCAGAGTAACATCACACAAACATCTTATTCACCTGAGTACATTACACCAACACAGCGTTACAAATTTCATAATTATGAAAAAGGTTCAAACGTGGATTTACTCACAAAGTCAGGATCCACATTGATGACGGGCATTTAATCGGCAAAGAAACATAAGGATTAGAAAAACTCCTTGCCCTTCGTTTTCAAAACTATTTCACCTTTCGAAAGTAATCATTTTGGTTGGGGCAATGGCAGTGTCACGTAAAAAATGTGCAATGATGGTGTAGCCAGCTGAGCATGCAATTATTAATATTTATTATACTGTACACATTTCTATAAATTACATAAATTCCTTAGCTTGTTTTGGATTGCAAATAATAATCGTGGCGCATTAAAAGGACAGGAACGTCGCTTATTTTATTAATTAAAAAAAGTTTTTCTATAGAATCGTCATGTGATTCTGAATCATGTTTTAACGGAGGAAAATGTTCAAATGTTGGAGATTCATTCGAGTGTAAATGTCCTTCTGGTTATAAAGGGAAAAGATGTCAGCAAATAGGTAGGATTTCATTTTATTTCATTTTCTTTTGCACATTTCCATTAATCGATACCCTTTGTAATCCTTTAACCAAAATTGTGAAAAAAACGTTTTAGTATCTCCGTGTGATTCTGGACCATGTGAAAATGGAGGTGAATGTTCAAATGTTGGAAATTCCTTCGAGTGTAAATGTGCTTCTGGTTATAAAGGAAAAAGATGTCAGGAAATAGGTAAGATTACGGCACCGTATCCGTTGCACATTGCTATATTAATTGATACCCATTTTATTCATTTAACCAAAATTGTGAAAAAATGTTTTAGTATCTCCGTGTGATTCTGGACCATGTGAAAATGAAGGTGAATGTTCAAATGTTGGAAATTCCTTCGAGTGTAAATGTCCTTCTGGTTATAAAGGAAAAAGATGTCAGGAAATAGGTATACGATTACGGCACCGTATCTGTTGCACATTGCTATTAATTGATACCCTTTTTATTCCTTTATCCAAAATTGTGAAAAAATGTTTTAGTATCTCCATGTGATTCTGGACCATTAATATTCTATTCTTTATTCCTTAATTCGCTTGACTTTATCCTATTATTCTTAAAATGATCCCCTATATTATTCCCAAAATTATATAAATATTTCCCTATTATTCTCAACTTTATATAATGGATGTGGAACTAGAAATTCGTAAAGATTTTCAATTTTATGTGGAATTTGCATGATGAATTAAACAAACAAATAATGCATAACGCTGTTAGTCCAAATATTCTACGTATACACGACGTATTCAGAGACGATACACACGTGCGAGTACGCCGCACCCCATATGCTAATTACGGAATTTACGTAGGCACGATGACGTCATACCGAAAATGTTTTCCTATTATTCCAACTTTTGCCTATTATTCCCGGCAAAAGCATCCCCTATTATATTGTAAAAGAAATACCGGCATAATGTGCGTGGCCCTACCTAGATCGACGGTTGCATTTAATGAAAATAGATAAGATTTTGCCCTTGTCTGTTCAGTTATAGATACACAGTATCACGTCATAATGTGGGAAGAATCAAAAAGTGGCTCACGAGCCGCCGCTTTATACAAATAAGGGAATGCTATTGGCTACCTTAATTGTGACGTAATTCCGCGCGTCTGTCCTCTAATAGATCATGGCTCTCGATCAATGAAAGCGCTTGTATTCTCGAACGTTATTATATAATAATTAATCGCCTATGCTATTCCTGTATTATATATATATTGCATGCTATGTCCTATCATGTAAATTATATTCCTTCACCTGTTGAAGGCTATAGATCTGATAGCCGAAATTTCGTAATTAAAAATATTTAGCCAGAGAAAGTTTGATTCCTAACTATTAAATTAAATTGAAATTAAATTAACTAAAATATTTCAGGTTCACCACCATGTTCTTCAGCTCCATGTCGAAATGGAGGGAAATGTAAAGAGGAAGGAAATTCTTTCAAATGCACTTGTCGTCGTGGATTTGTAGGAAAAACATGTCAACAATCTGTCGCAGGTAATATTCGTACATTTAAAAGACATGTGCGGGCTGATAGCCTGATATTATTTCTGGGCTGATAGCCTGATATTAATCTGATTTATTTCATTTTCAGCATTAAAAAGAAAAAGAAAGAGAAAAAGGCAGTAACTATATTATAGTAAAAGGAACATAAATAGGAAATTAACTACTTGTTGTACACTGTATTGTGCATGAGGGAAGTAGAAAAATATATCATTCTTGATCATATTTTCTGTGTGATATTATTGGTTATATTTTCATGTGCTCAGGTACAAATATATTCATTTGTTTTGATGAATCGTGCAATCTGGCTAGCTGGCGCGGATATCGTAGGATTTTCCGTATTGCCATGATATAGGCAGCCCAATAGCTAAGCGTGTCAAATATTTTACTACAATATTCAAATTTTTAGCAAAACTGTTCCTGCCTTGTTAAATTAAATATGGCGCCTGGAAACGTAATAAATGTCCAGATAACAATGTAATTCTGGACGCCTGCTCACGCCCGACGTCACAGTAATTAGTTCCATTTATTCCTATATTTTAGGAATAAATTAGAGATGCGGCTACCTCCCTCCCTCTAATCCCCCGACCTTAAAATGGCCTAACCTCTATCCTCTGACTCTAGAGGAAAATATCAAATATTTGTCTTGCTGCACAGCAAGGGTTTGGATCCGGTTTTGATAGTTTCCCGTACAGCCCTCACTCTCGGTTTAGTAAGTCGTTATTATTTGCATAAGTTCGACAATCCTTTGTCATAGACATGTGCTGGTATTTCAATTCTTTGTCATAGACATGTACTGGTATTTCAATTCTTTGTCATAGACATGTGCTTGTATTTCAATTCTTTGTCATAGACATGTGCTGATATTTCAATTCTTTGTCAGTGTGCTGGTATTTCAATTCTTTGTCATAGACATGTGCTGGTATTTGAATTCTTTGTCAGAGACATGTATTGGTATTTCAATTCTTTGTCATAGACATGTGCTGGTATTTCAATTCTTGGACCAGGAACTGGTCCCCAATCGCTCCTAATCTTGTTGTTGTTGTTGTTGTTGTTGTTGTTGTTGTTGTTGTTGTTGTTGTTGTTGTTGTTGTTGTTGTTGTTGTTGTTGTTGTTGTTGTTGTTGTTGTTGTTGTTGTTGTTGTTGTTGTTGTTGTTGTTGTTGTTGTTGTTGTTGTTGCTGCTGTTGTTGTTGTTGTTGTTGTTGTTGTTGTTGTTGTTGTTCCTGTTGTTGTTGTTGTTGTTTTTGTTGTTGTTGTTGTTGTTGTTGTTGTTGTTGTTGTTGTTGTTGTTGTTGTTGTTGTTGTTGTTGTTGTTGTTGTTGTGGTTGTTGTTGTTGTTGTTGTTGTGGTTGTTGTTGTTGTTGTTGTTGTTGTTGTTGTTGTTGTTGTTGTTGTTGTTGTTGTTGTTGTTGTTGTTGTTGTTGTTGTTGTTATTGTTGTTGTTGTTGTTGTTGTTGTTGTTGTTGTTGTTGTTGTTGTTGTTGTTGTTGTTGTTGTTGTTTGTTGTTGTTGTTGTTGTTGTTGTTGTTGTTGTTTGTTGTTGTTGTTGTTGTTTTTGTTTGTTGTTGTTGT